>JADDOH010015902.1:0-14483 GCA_016648135.1 Agrypnia vestita | reverse complement strand
GAATATTTAGTACAAATACAGTTCTTATATATTTACATATCAGATTAACATTTTTTTAAAATACTTTATAGTCATGTAGGACCTCATCAGTGAAGAGGAAGCTCTAGAGCCACAGTTATTATTATAATATATAGGTAGTATATACAAGTTATTTATTAATACGGTAAAAAAGATAAGTTGATAATGAAAGTATTGGAGTTATTTTGAAAAAAGCTATAGGTTTAAATGATTTATGAATTTAAGTTTGATATTAGGAAAATTTAAATTTTTTTGATTTGCTCTGAAGGATTACTGATGCATCGTATCTCGACAGGTAAGTTATTATAGTAATTAATGGATTTATAAATATAGTGATGCTGCATGTTAACTTATATCCTTGCATATCCTCACATATAAATAATTTTGAAAAATATATAATTTACTTACTTACCATCGCGCCGTTTCCCCGTGAGGGTAAGTAGAGAGATAGAGTGCCACACTCTTCTGTCCTGACGTATGGACGGTTTTGAGGCTTCTAACGAGACCATCTTCCAGTATCTGGTTAATCTGGTCGTGCCACGTCTTCCGCGGTCGCCCTCGCTTTAGGGCACCGTAAACACTTGCGTTATATATCTCACTTACCATTCTTTACTCATTCATAATAAAAGCAAATAAAAGATAAGAGTAGTAACAATAATAAATAAAACATTTTAAAATATGTAACAATATTGTTACGTGGCGTGGCTCGCTCGAAAAATGAAATGGCACAACTCGTAAAATAAATCTTTTATTATCGCTTGTACATTATCTCTAACATTTTACAATCGCTCGCAACGCAATACTACTGCTATTTTTTATTCAAACACAAAAGAACAGCTCTCTTTTGTTTTTCTACTCAGGTAAGAACCCTTCCATTTCTTCGCTATTTATTAATCATGTTAGTTCTTATTTCAACCACTGGGCATACCGACCCGCCGTTCTGCGCATGTGACACTTTTCTATGGAACTGTCAAATGTCAACGAAGAGCTCGTTACAATATTAAATATTATAACATATTAAGATAAGTGAAAGTATACTTGTATCTTGCATCGCAACATTGAATCAATATTTCATTATTTATTAAATATTAATTAAATGTTGCGACGCAGAATAATGTTCACTTGAAATCTTAGATCATATGGAGACATAAGATAGATGTAAATGTTTGTGAGAAAATCGTTGTAAGCTCGGCACATTCCCACTATGGGTGAGTTCCCTGTCATTATATGTTTTTAAACTGTGCTTGTTTATTATTTAAAG
Source organism: Agrypnia vestita (assembly GCA_016648135.1). Classification (NCBI taxonomy): domain Eukaryota; kingdom Metazoa; phylum Arthropoda; class Insecta; order Trichoptera; family Phryganeidae; genus Agrypnia; species Agrypnia vestita. The sequence goes on along the minus strand of JADDOH010015902.1, from coordinate 13,204 downwards.
ATTTATATCAGGGTTATTAAAGACCTACTGTTGATTACATTGATTACATACTATTGATTACATTAAAAATAATATATAAAAAAAGGCAACATTATTAAAACTTACACGCACAGAACCAACTTTAATCAATTTAAAACGAGCGTTACATATGTAACGTTTCACCTCGCATACAAATTGTAACGGAATGGCAAACAAAAGGAATTGTGCACTGTGCGAATCCCTTGTAATGTCACTTTGGAAGAACACTACGGTAGAATAGGTAACGACCTTCGGAAACGTCTACAAACGACTAGAACAGCCCAGAAGCGACGGGAACCTTCTTCTACATAAACACTAGAATAATCTAAGAAGTTCGATAAAATCAGCGTATACAGATATAAAAGCGGAACTACGCTGCGGCGAAAAAAAAAATTTTCGGTGCGAAATCGGCCACGAGGCGATGGTCAGAGTGACCAAACGTGAGATAATTGAAGTTAGATAGATACTAGCGAAATTATCGAGCGGAAGTGGCAAAATCAACCAGTGCGACTTTTATGTGCGAAAATTGAATATTTAAGAGCGATAAATAAATGCTATCCAGCGATAATAAAGAGTTGCAAGGCGAAGTGATATATTGCGGAATAGTGAAGATTAAAGAAAAGCGTTTAGTTTAATTCGTGTTAAGTGACGTTTGTAAATCGCTAATTAATTTCCAGTGTTTTCATTTATCCTTTCGCAGCCACAACACGTAACAATATCATTATAATGCTGGTAAGTTCTACTGATGGCCTCTTGTTCTATGGGAAATAAAAATGTATAAATTTTAACTGCTTTAAATGTTTATTAATCTAGTGGCTATGACACTAACCTAGCAGTAGTGGGTTTGAGTCCCACTGCTGGAAAACAGCAAGTAAATTCTATTTTCATAGCAAAAGCTTAAGTTGAAAATAGTAAAACCATTGATGTGTCATGTGATCCGTGTAGGCTCCTCTGTTTCTTTAAAAACATTAAAATTTTAAAATATTTATTTTATTTCTTTGCGGGATCTGTATCAAGTAGTGTAAAAACGTAAAAATATCAGAACATATCGTGGAAATTAATAATAATGTTATTTTTTAATTTAAACATCAGCAGATTCCGTTCCAACCAATAAAGGTTTGTGATACCTGAAACAGTAAATATCGTATTTTCCCAAAAATAAGACCGTGCCTTACATTAATTTTGCTTTAGAATAAGTACTAGGATTTAATTAAAGAGATGTCGTTATTAATTATTATTATTGTACGGCAAAAATACTAGTTACATGATTCCGATCTAGATTCAGATGATTATATTTTCACATTTCCTTATGTATCACTGAAAAAAAAATATATTCGCAAGAAAGAAAATAAAATAAATATTTTTTTTGTTGAAAAATATAAGGCGTCTAGGCTTATTTCTTTAACAGATAACTATTTAAATGAAAGCATCATAGGTTTGTGTGGAAATGATTTTTAGCGCTGAAAATAGTCACGACACCCTACAAATTCCAGATGGAAGAAGAGTATATAAGAAGAGTGCTGCTTCACACAAACAAACTTTTCACTTTTTGATTAATGTTAACTATATTAACCTCCACAACATTAATACCTCATACGTTAAGATAATTTAATTTCAAATTGAAAAGTTTTAATTCGAAACGTGTGTATTTAATTTTTCGCGGAATATTTACGAGGAGAAAGTATTTTTTTTTTGTTTGAGGCGTGTGTTATAATTATATAAGTTTTTGATTGTATACAAAATATTTATACAGTGAGATTAAATATATTTTAGGGTTTCAAATATTCAACCCCTTTGTACTCATATAATATGTATGATGAATAGATTGGCAAAACTTGAACGTCAGGGCGTTGCCATATGACTAATTAGTATCAAGTGGTTTGGTTTCAATCAATCAGATGGATGCTTAGGCGAGATGAAGGCGTATAGCAATTGAGACTATTTTCAAAGCATATTTATCAAGTTTTTAAGAGAAAAATATTAATTATTAAAATCCACATCAATTTACACTAATGTATAAATAGGTAAAATTTGTAAGTTTGAATTTAGGAGGTAATCTCCGAAACTATTCATTGGATTTCAAAAATTCTTTCACCAATATTTAGAATGGACTTTCAGAATGGACAGTGTCTCGTTAAAATAAAAGGAATTTTCGTGGAAACCTATTTTAGAAGCTTAAGTCGACGAAAAAATTGTGGAGCAATGCGTTTTTTATGAACGCTGCCTTAACGTTAGGAGATATTTGAATACTTTCTCTAGAGAAGTTGTACAACTCAAAAAGTTCTATAGAAAAGTCCGCGCGATGACACATATATATATATATAATATATATATATTATATATATATATATATATATAATATATATGTGTGTGTGTGTGCGAAGCCGCGCGGGCATAGTTAGTATGTAATAAACTAAACTTTTTATTCAATGTATAATTATTTTATGGACGGGGAAAGAAATAATAGTAATCAGATTAGAAAAATAATAATTATCCTAACGACGCCCTTCATAAGCAGACACTAGTAGGTGAAGATAATTAATTTTGCTTAAAAGTGAAAAGTGTATTTAATTATGTTAATGAATAGCTCCCAAAAAATTACGGAATGTGATAAATTTACATTAAATTAAAAAAAAAATAACAATAGCATATAACACGCTGCGCGCAGTGTATATAACAGCATGCGTCAACTAACGTCAAAATAAATTTGTCTCTTTCTCACACGGAAATCGCTCAAGCTTAGATAAACTTATGTCGGTACCCAATATATTCTTGAAGTGCCAAGATGCACGGTATCCAAAAAATGCACAGTTTGGCATTCGGGATCGAAAACGTTTCAAAAATATACTGAACGCAACATTATTTTTTCTTTACAAAAAAGTAAGAAAATCCAACACCAGACGAAATACATATTTTTTCATTTCTTTAAGTTTGACTTCCATACAGGAGCAGGATTTAGGTGGGCCTAATTCATCTGCCAGGCAGATCCTGTGCGGAAGGGTTGTGAAGGGAAAGGGATTTATCATTCTGAAGGTTTGATCCTTTTTCCGCTAAAATAAAGGGATGAGCCAAAGCTTGGCTTGGCTGGATACCGACTCACGAAGCTGGTGAAATTCTTTTGCTTATATTGACAATTACACGGGCATTAATCTACACTTTATTACAGCATTTATTTGGAGTTGTATTGTTTTTTCGTCAAATATATTTGTGAAAATGCATTCCTTTGTTGTGAAGTTATAATTTAAGAATAAAGATCGATGATATTTAGAAAAAACTTTAAAAAATATATACATATTAAGTTGTGTGAATCAAAAAAATTGGAAATATTTATACAAGCATCATCTTACGAGTAAAACTCGAAAGTTTCGGGGTTTATTAGTATAGGTATATAATTTACAGTTACAAAAATGTGTAGAGAAGTCCCAAACTATTTATAATAATGAATAGTTAACATTGCTAAATTGGTTAATTGTAGACCCTGAATTGGAAAAATTCCGGTTCGTATCTCTCCAAACATTTTTCGATAGATACATTTCTTCTGTATTTCTTATTCATCTAGAGCGTACCATATATGATTTCGATGTCTGGAATAAATGCGTTTGAAACTGTGAAGAAGAAAGACATGTGGAGGGAATGACAGAATGACAAGTACCGAAGTCCTTGCTGAATTCAAGACCGGTATGCAGCAGGGAGAAAGAGCTTAGAAAGACCAAAATTAAGATGGAACGACAATGTCCTCAAAGACATACCTGCCTTGGAGATTTGATTGGACAGAGCTGGCATAAAATCGAGATGAGTGGAGGAAAACTCTTGAGGATGCCAAGAGCCACAATTGTAGAGACACAAATGACGTTCATTATGCGTGTGTGTAATGTAATCATTTGTTATTTAAGAGTTAAGGTTGTTATATCGGTCGTTAGATATATTTAACTGTAATTTCGGATATTTTATACGCACCGTATGTGTTACCGAGAAGCGAATCTCGACGTTTCGTCGGATACTTATCCAACGTCATCAGGAGGACGACCTTTACCGGCGGAGTTTACCCAGATTAGTGAGAGAGTCCATTGAAATATACAAACATCCCAATTTCAATAGAGATGACAGTTACAAACTATCAAGTATTTGGTGCCCTGTTTTCACGACACTGATTTAACCCTTGAGAGAAGTCGCGGTAAAGTACGCCGATAGAAGAAGAGAACACTCCACAAACAAAGTGCATACAATTTACGCCCTAGAAAGCAGCACCTTTAATCAGTCCGACCTCCACCTCCGCGGGTAAAGGTCGTCCTCCTGATGACGTTGGATAAGTATCCGACGAAACGTCGAGATTTGCTTCTCGGTAATACATACGGTGCGTATAAAATATCCGAAATTACAGTAAAATAAGTAATCATTTGTAATAATATTTATGTGTTTGGTAGCTCATGATGTGTGTGAGTTATATATTTTATTATATGACTGACTCAGTGTTTATGAGTCAGTCATATAATAATATATATAACTCACACACGATGATGACCCTCCGGCATGTAGTGCCACGTGACTAGAGCTAGGGAGAGGATACGTTGACAATATTGCAGCATCCGCGTGTCGAATTAGTGTCTGTTGCAATCGTTGTCTGGTGCATATCAAAATTTACATAAACAACTAACACTGATCATTGTTACACAATGCATTCTGGGAAATGCATCACGCGCATAGCTGGCATCTCACTTTGAGTGACATTGACAGCGATCTGCCGCGGCATCTAATGAGGACATTCATCTGTTTTCAGGTATTCATTTATGCACGTAATTATAAATTGCTAACTTAAATAAATTAAACAAATTAAAGCCAACGCAATTCAATTTGGCATAGTCAGAAAAACAAACAAAGCGTTTTTTTTTTAAATGGGCAATATGCTATTTTGTTAACTATTGATTAATATTTTTATATTTTTACTCCCTTTATAACTCGTGGCGTCTGCTTGCTTGCCGCCAACAAAAACTTTGGATCTATCAAATTTTCGTTAAAAAAAATTAATAATTATAGTATAATTTCGGATTTTTTGAAATTTTATTAGTTTTTTCAAATTGGAATCATTAGAAAAGTTTGATTAGCAACGGCGCGGCGGCCCGATAACGTCGCGGAATATTTTCTAAATTTGAATTACTCCGTCCGTACAATAGGTACATCACTACGAATTTCGAAAATTTACAAAACAATTGGTTCGCAGATGACAGCAAAATTGGGTTTTTTGGGAAAAAATCAAATAATAATTTATTTCTTTTAGATTTCTGCTTAGTTTTTAAGAATTCTACATTACTCAAATCTGATTCTGACTAAATCATTTGACTGGAAATTCATAAGGTACGATATTGATGATAATTGAATCTATCAAAATCTTGACATCTCAAAACATCTGACATTTTTTAATGTTACTTTTGGAAGCATAATTATAATTAAAATTAATTAATTATAATTAAATAAAATAAAAACGAGTAGCTTGTTGGTCTTGTGGTTAGGACACTCGCCTCGTGATCCAATGGTCGCGGGTTCGAATCTCAGCCCAGACTAGGAAGTTAGTCCTATTTTCATAGTACAAGCGTTTAGCTTAGTTTGAAAATAGTAAGAATATTGATGTGACACGTATTCCGTGTTTGCATCTCTATTTATTTAAAAAAAAAAAAAAAATTAAAAATCAATGTCGAAGAAATATTTCTAAACTTAAAATAATAAATAATTATTAATTTTGAATTTTGATATGGCAGTTACTTTGGTATGTAAGACGATTATTTTAATTATAGTGAATAAACCTTTGTTATACACGCCTGTTAAGTTATTTTGTTACTACTATAGTTTTGAGAGTAGCAGTCTGTCTCGTCAATAGGTGTAATTAATAACATGAACCACATTAATTATAAATAAAATCTTAAAGCGTGTATTAAATAGCTTAATTAAGTATAAAGTAAAATAAAGTGCTAACTCGTTATTTTAAAGATACCCACCCACGCCGTCGACGCAAAGCCTTTATACGATGTATGTAAAAATGTAAAGATACGATGCATCAGTAACCTCTCAGAACAAATCAAAAAAATTAAAATTTTCCTAAAATCAAACTTAAATTCATAAATCATTTAAATCTTTTTTCAAAATAACTCCTATACTTTCATTATCAATTTATCTTTTTTACTGTATTAATAAATAACTTGTATTCACTATGTACCTATATATTATAACAAGGAATAACTGTGATTTTGTGATGATAAAGAAGAACTGTGGCTCCCTCATCAGACTCAAGAGCTTCTCTTCATTGATGAGGTCTACATGACTACCAAGTATTAAAAAAAAAGTTTAATGTGATATGTTATATATAAGAACTGTATTTGTACCATATATTAAATACAAAATAAAAAAAAGTATTTTTGATAAACACCATTATTTTAACGTCGCCTGTCAATATTTCAGAAAGCTTTATCAAGCGATTTAATTTTGATAGCTGTTTCAAGTTTGTGTTTGCTGTTGTGCATTTTCACCACGACAATGCATCAGCTCGATCGCCACACCAAAACTCCTTGAATTGCACCACGAGTCGCCTCATCCAAGGTATTCTCCAGATTTGGCCCCATGCGAGTATTTTCGTTTCAAAACATGAAATATTGGCTTGGCGGAAAGCGGTTCACGTAAAAGAGAAATTCTTCGCCGAAACAGATTTTGCCGAGTTCGAGAAATCATATTGTTTGTTAACACTCCAGTTCTGGAACACGGGGTACAACTTGACACCGAAAATCTTATTTTCAAAACTGTTTTATAACTATTAATGAGATTGACCTGTTATTATTTGTAATTCTCATAAATACAACGCACAAAGAAAATAACACGTTAATGTGTAGTAAAACAGTCTGACGAAGAAAAAAATAGAAAATAGCTTTTTCAAAACAATCGGCAATATTGTAAACGATAGGGGTTAGTTACATCATTCAGCTTGCACAGCTTCCGTCAGACGGACGCTTGTGAGTGATGAGACGAGAGACAGACAAATACTGCGGTTTTTTATAAAATGATGAAAAAGTTAGTAGTATCTTGTTCGCATTGTTTACGAAATATAATTAAAAATATTCAAACCATTGTAGGTTTTTCCTCCAAAATATTTAATCCTAAGCGGATTGATAAAACTTTAATGTTTAACAAATAATTTGTCAAATGCTGTATAATGAAAATGTCTTCAAAATTGAAACTGTTTTTATATTATTTATTTATTGAATAAAGTTGTGTTTTTCTTTATTATTTTATGTGAGTAAGAACTAGCCTATTTATTTGTATATTAATTATTGAAAATTTTGAATAAGGAGATGTTTGGAACACACATGATACTTGTAATTTTATATTTTGTTTTGAAAAATTAAATGTCCAGAAGGTAATAAAAGGGAAGATTCTCAGAAAAGCGGGAGCATTTTTATAGTAATTTTTCGAATCAGTTGGTCAGAGAGCATTTAAAAAAATTTTAAATCAAGCTATCGGGATAGTACCTACGTAGCTTCATGCCAGTTTTATAATCTTTATTCCTTTTGGTCGCTATTTTGAAGAATTTTCCCTTTGGTCGCTCAATTTATTATACCATTTGTGTTTTACTAATCCTTATTTCGAACGATAAAAGAATCAGTATATTCAATTCATCGGCAAAGGTAGAGATTAATATATTCAATTTGCCGATGGTTCCAGCCAGGATCCGGGAAGAGATTTGAGAGTCGTGTAGACATTGATCAGTCTATTTTCCCGGGGCTGGAAAAAACAATAGGTACTTCGATAAAACGCAAATTTGATCGGGGTCACTGTGTACCCTATTTTCCTATTGATGATGATGATAGATCCTATTTTCGCTCTTCCCGTACCCAAAGGTTGAAAACATTGGGACAGTGCTGAACTAAGTGTATCTAGATGAAATGAGCTTCTGTTGAGAAATAAATAAAAATAATAATTTACAACGCGTTTTCTTCGTTAACACGGAAACTTATAAAACAGCCTTCGTGGGATCGTATTTCTTAGCCGGAATATTGTTAAGGGCTTAGAATGCGTTAGCAATATTCTTCCTCTATTTAATAGTCATAGATGTGGAGACCTGTAATTGGCCATCTATATTATTTAAATGTTTTCTATGCTTCTTTGTTGTGCTGTTGGTCTTCCATGAAGATTAAATAAATAAATAAAAATATATAGTTTATAGTGGTCTTATAGGTTTTATGCAGCAAGCATTTGAAATTTGGCTTCTTTAAGTAAACTATCTAGCATTTATTTTATCATTTTTTACTATCAGCGTACCTATTACTGATTTAAAAAGTAGATAAGATAAGTAATTTTTGCTTTTTTTTTTTAAGGTAATATAAGTTATATATAAGAAGTAACTACAATGACAACTTTGTGATCAAATAATAATAAAGATATAGCATGAAGATTGTAATATTTTTTATATAGTTGGGTGGTTATGATAGGTACCTCATTGGAAGATTAAATTTCATCTTAAAAATTATGCATAAATCACAAAAACATAAAAAATGGGCAATTATTTTTGATTAGCAATTTATTTTTTGTATACCTGACGTATGACATTATTTTCTTGTATTGTATTCTTTTATTGTCTGTTTTGCGCATTTTTTAAAATTATTTCTATTATTAAAAAATATGATTGCACATATTTTGTAATATTAACATTGTTATTAACCCTGAACAAGGAAAGGTGATCCGAAACCGGTTAGTATTACTAAAAATATTGTGGTTTTAGGTGAATTTGTATACAATAGTACATTTTTGGTGTTTTTTGTTTCATTGAATTTTTGTGCTGAATTTATTTAGCTAGGTTAGATTATCACTTTATTAAGCACCTATGTATTTTAGAGTACAAAAATACGTATCGTAGGATATAAAAGTCATTGGGTAAATTTACCACCGAATAAAAAGTACCCCGTCAAGCGTCACTAAGCAAAGTCACCTTAATAAATTCGCAGCCAGACATGTCAGTTTAAAACAAAGGGTGGCTTTTGTGAAAAGGGATGGTGTCCACCGCTGGTGGGAACTGATTACATTGGAGACACAGGCAAAATTGCAGAACCAATGAACTGTAAATGCCCCATACAATGTCATGGTGTTATTTGTAAGGGAGAGAATGGAGGGAGGCATTAATGTATGTAGGTACTCGCATAGACGACCATTGAATTGCCCTTTTTTGTTAATATTCTAATTGTACTGCTTTATTTTGTACTAACTGCGTTAATAATAGAACGCTAGAAATAGTCCGTTAGAAAATTTTTGAATATTTTTTTTCTTAGTGCAAGACCTTTCCAAAAATGCGTTCTGAAATAATGGGGTGAACAGTTTTTTAATAGTAGGTACTAGTAATTTAAAGAGTACTAATTTAATGGCAGAATATCATTTTAGATTTCATGTTTCTTGTAACAATTACATTGAAAAGGCATACTCTTGAACTTAATTTTAAAAATATATAAAATGCAAATATAAAAAAAATTAAATTAATAATGACCATAACTATATCGCATACTTTTATTGTAAAGCAATAATTAAGGTATGTAGTAGAACCAACGATGCACAAAAATATGCCATTCAAAAGTCAAAAACGTTTTTTTAAATATGATTGTAATCAGCGATTTAAGTAAAGTGTATTCTATATATTCTGATTCTAGAACGAATTTAGTGATTTGTTGTATGAAATAATTTAGAAACATTAAGAGTTAATTTAAGGATAGTGCGCCGATTAAATTCGTGTCGAGTGACTTTGCGTAGTTAATAAAACTTTAATAAATTTTAAGTGTTTCATTTGCCTCTTAAAGCCACGATCCCGTGACAATATAAATGAGAAAAATATATTTATGCAGGAGTGGTAGGATTCACGCGTCTGACAGAATAAAACAGACAGCAAAATGTTCGGGTGATGATGGTAAGTCTATATTTTTTAAGCGGCAGTATGTGACTTACATAACTTTTTTGAATTATCAAGGCACAATATTCTGAAAAATTGAAAATTTCACAAATAAAATGTAATTTTATTTTAAAATCATTTTACATTACGATTGCTTCTTGTATTCTTAAGAAATAAGGTTAATGTTTTTCGTGTGATAATTTTTTTTTTCCAATTATTTCATTTTATGGTATATTACAACATGACGAATATATTTGATATATATATAGATTTATGGTTTTCATAGGTTTATTGTTAATAATATAGTTTTCCATAATTAACATATACTCAGCATATAAACAGATAAATTAAAAACGAGAAAATACTTACAGAGGTTTCGATTTTAATATCTGAGAGTGAGGGTCGGTTAGTCTTCTTACCTGAAACAAAAAAAAAATATTATTGTAAATTTTCATGTAAAATATGCGTTGTCTATAGTATTGGATATTGAATAATATAAACTAAGTAATGAAATGATAACATTAAAATATAAAATTACTTATATAAAAAGTGGAATATATCGACAAACAGTAATAGTTAATTAATTCAGATGTATTAATTTAAAAAAAAAACTAATTAACTTATCGTATACACAATATTGAATATTTTTAACGTCTACCGGTTTCGGTACCACTGCATCTTCTTCAGGACGGCTATAACCGTTCCATAAATTAAATTCCCCATTTCAATTACCCCGTTAACGAACTGTAGAAATTTTTACTGTAGAATTTCAACCGAATATATCCTACAGATATTATTAATGCTGTCCGGCATGATTCAGTATAATATGAACTGTATTTTTCTAATCAATGTGATTTATTTTCAGACCAATTTTTATAATCAAGAAGCCGCGCGGGTAATATATAATAAAATAAGGTACGTCATTTTTGAAGGGTTATAGCTGTTACATTTTTAATTTTATTTATTTATTAATTACGCCCTTCAGGGCTTTTACAATCAATAAGGTAAAGTGTATAATAAATGAATGAATAAATTTAACAATACACAGTGATTTTCCATTAAATATAAACAAGAAGATATAATAATATAAAGTGGAAAGCAAATACACAGCCGTAACTGTACTAAAAACAATACTAAAAGATAAATATAATATAAAATAAAAAGCAAGCAAAAGCAGAAGTTTAAGAAAAGCATAATATGATGAAAAATACAACAAAATTAAATAACAATAATGAAATAAACTAGAAAGTATAGCACTAGTTGAGTTTAGTTTAGTAAAGCATAATATAATAAAAATTTTACATAACATATAAGTTTGTGTAAAAGTTTTACGACGAATACTAGTAGACATGTAAATATATAGTAGTAAACATGTAAATATATTATAGTAATAAACATAAACATATATCAATGATGGAATGCCTCTAATTTGCTGATAATATTAACGTCGTGTGTTGGTGTGTGTGAATTTAGCGAAAATTACTTTAAATGCTTGATTCGTGAAATACGTACGTATCGAAAATGAGGGAATGCTCCAGTTAAACAGATAAAAGCCGGTTAACCACACCGTTCGCTTGTTCTGGAAGGAGTTGTTACAGTAATAAAATACGTTCAATTATCATACATTTGTCGGGTCGGTTGAGCCTGGAGGACGGGTACTTAAAATACGTAAAACAATGGATGCCTACCCGCCATAATCGTGAGAACATATGCCGGCAGTATTGAGTGTAACACTATCCGACAGGGGGTGTCGGTAAATATAATACATTTATTTTAGTTTATGGGATCCAGCTCCTGGGATCAGTGACACAAAAGCGTATATAAATAATTGTTCTTAATGTGTAACGTTTTTAGGCTCAGTTTATGGGAGTAATTTCGTGAATGCGACGACGTAAACGCCCAACAGGAAGTAGGAATGAAAAAAAGTTCTGATTTAGAATTTATTGATTTTAATTATAATTTGTATCGTGCTGACCCTAACATTGATGCTGATATTCTTGCAGATACCTTATGTTCGTTCAAAAATTCACTCATACACAACATTCATTTTCTAGACGATGACCTGAACCTATAGATCCATTAAATCAATCATTCATTAAATACTAATCGCACTACATTCAAACACTAAATATACAATACACATAAATGTACATGTAAAATATACTTAATTGCTAAAATACATGTTACTAGAGCGTGCCGAAGACACTTGTAATTGGGATAATGGGCATAGTTTTCACTATAATGTTTATTATCAGAGTATCATGTACCTATTATCCTGTTAGTCTCTAATAAATAAAAATAATAAAAAATTCGGCAGATTCAACTTTGATATTAGGCGTCGGAAGAAAATGTCAAATTGGACTAATTATGGTTGTGTTGGATCAACATTTCTCATATCTCTGGATAACTTTGGTTTATAAAAAAACTTTTCGACAAAAATAATGCACAAAATAACATATTTTATAGATTTTAACAAAAACAATTTGGCTGTAAATTTTTTTAATCTTAAATGAAGCGATTTAATAATAATACATTTTGACGTAATTTACTTTTAAAATATAAGGCTGCTTTATGCGATAGGTATGATATTCACATATAGGTATGTTTAACGGTACTTTCCTATCTTTTGGGTTCGAAAGCACTTTTTGGGTTTTTTCACACGATTTTAATATTTTTTTCTAATTACGTCATTAAACTGTAATTAATTAAACATGTAAATTTGTATTTTTAATGTATTATAAACGCGAATCCTCGATACTGAAATGAAAAAAAACTAACCGTCATGCCGTTTCCCCACAGGAGTTGGCAAAGAACATAGAACGCCGCACCTTTCAATTCTTGCAAACTCTTATCACATCATAATTGTTGAGGCTTGTAAAAGGGCCACCCTCTAATATTTGGTTTATCTGATAGGGCCAGGTCTTGTTCCTCATGCACCTTTTTAATCTCAGCAATCCTTTTTTATTCTACGTACTGCGCTACAGCCAGCATCATATTCGGTTCTATTTTTTTCATTCATCATTCTATTGAACATTGATTTTATATGTATTGATATTAGTATTATTATAAATATTCAAATCGGTCTCTCATGACTGACGATCGTGGTTTTGATGACTGTTTTCCTCCATCTTCCCCGGCATCCTGCAGATCTCAGCGCTGTCACCAGAGAAGAGCCTCTTCAGCGAGTGGATAGTTTTCATCTTCCTCCTCGACGTGGCTCACAGCAACAAGCTTCTCCAGGCTATGTTCTCTTCCGACAAGACGGCCAAAAAA
>JADDOH010015901.1:0-28121 GCA_016648135.1 Agrypnia vestita | reverse complement strand
TTAAGTTCTCCCCCTTTTATGTATTCAATATTTATGTATTCAATAAAATAATTACAATATCTACAAATTTTTTTCTAACAAATTGAATTTGTTAATATGCGTGTGTATTGTAGGAGAAGAGAAGTGTGAGGAACATAATGCGGTACTCAGCGGAAGGGCAGGCGCTGTTCGAATCGAACATGTTTCACGCATCTTAAAGCTATTATTTAAGACCGATGTTTTGTCTCATTTTTAGCATTTTTACAGTCGGCCGTATTCTGAACTAAGCAATATTCCTTTTTCTGTTTCTTGACAGTTTTGTACATATAACATTGCAAAGCCGCCAATTTTGACGTTTTACTTAGACGTAAACGAACATTAAGTTATTCACAATTATGAATAATGAACTTTCTAATTGATTAAATACATTAATGTCAAACTTAAAACGTCAAAACTAGCGGCATTACAATTTCAAATAACTGTCAAGATAGAGAAATGGCAATATTGCTTGGTTTAGAATACGCCAAACATTTGATTCGTATTCAAACGACTTGAAAGTTGAAAATATCTTCATGTCCACTCAGTTTACAGCATCAAAATGTGCATTTTTGTTTTAGTACTGTATGGGAGAGGTTGAATTGTTATACATTTATTATATAGATATACTTTATCAAAACATTAGGTTAAAAGGTACATACATACTATTAGTGTAAATAAATCAAATAAAATATGTGTACCTAGCGCACGGGCCACGGGGATGAGAGGCACAGCGACGCCGACCGCTCGCCGGTGTTCCTGCAGTGGGTGGACTGCGTGTGGCAGGTGTCCCGACAGTTCCCCACGGCCTTCCAATTCAACGAGCGCTTCCTGCTCACCATTCTCGACCATCTCTACTCGTGCCGCTTCGGCACATTTCTCTGCAACTCGGATAAGGAGAGAGTCAAGGCTGGTGAGTGTCGCGCCCTGTGTCTTCCAGAATGAGCAACAGATTAAGCCAGTCGCCTTCTAAAATGCTTATCACAAATCATTTCAGAGCTGAAGACAAAAACCGTCTCGCTGTGGTCCTTCACCAACAGCCGCCTGGAACTGTACAGCAATCCTCTTTACGCTGGCGGGGAGGGCCCCCAGCCGGTCCTCATCCCCATGGCCTCGCTCCGCCTCATCCAGCCCTGGCGCGCCTTGTACTGCCGTTGGAACCCCGCCATGAGGCAGCAGGTAAAACTTTCTCCTTATCTTCACACTAATGTGCAAAACCTCGCTCAGCAGACTTAATTAACTGTGACGCGTGTTTCAGGATCCCATCCTGCAGCGCACTCGGGAGCTGCTCTCCCAGCGGGCCCAGCTGGCTGCCCGGGCTGACGAGGCCCAGCAGGAGTTCCTGGCTCGCCAGAGGAACCCCGTCCCCGTGCACTCCTGAAGTATCCAGAGCAGTTTAGGCCTTCTCACCGCATCCCATCATCTTTATTACACTCCACATTATATACTTTTATATTTCGCTATATTATATGTAAGTCTTCCTCGAACATGGACGTGTGTACATTTCTTACGTGCCTCTAAAACATTTTCTCAACTGCATTTATTTTTCCACTTCTCACTCACGAGGTTCAGTTAGAATTGGGCAGTTTACTGGACTTGTCAGATCAAGTGTTGAACGTAACAAGGGCCGAGTCCTTTTGCGTCTGATTGTGATTGTTTATGATTGTCCTTGGAAGATCATCGCATTGTTATTGTTCTTGTTTAACAAACAACACCCTGAACAGTCTACTGCCGTGTGAAATCTACTTTCTAAATGAATGGTCTATTTTTAAAGTTGTATGTATTTATATTTAAGTCTATTATAATTTTATTAAATGTGTTCCAAATAAATAATTACTTTAAAAAAATTGATTTAATGTAATTGTGTACCCGGACTCTAGTCCCTCGAGCGTGCCTAATGACCAATCACACTCGAGGTGAGCATCACCATCGCCACCGATGAGAAGCCTGATGCGACCGACGACGCACCGGCCTCCAGCGCGCCGGTAACACGACTACTCTTCTTCCCAACTATTTTATTATGACCTGTACTTCCAATAAATTCGACCTTTAACCAACCGTGAGTATTTTCTGGTCATCGTGTATATCCATCTCACCATTCATTAATCATTCATCTACCTGTCATCACATACATAATAAAAAATTTAAAACCACGCATATATTTAAATTTACTTAAAAGTAAAAAAAAATTCCACTAAAAAAATTTTGCATCAGTCTTCAAATATAAGGTGGGCACTTACGATATTGATATAGATTACAGAATTCTATTGTAGATGGAGGGAAAACACTCGCGCTTTTATTTGGAGAGTGAGCCAAAAAATTTTAGCCGTATTTTTTTTTTTACTTTTTAGTACATTTAAATATAAGTGGTTTTTAAGAAAAAAAAACTTTTCATGTAATGTAATTTTTTTCTTATTGGACTTAATATTACCCAGCGTACAAAATCACTTAGGTAGAAAAGTAGCGCCATCTTTTGGCGAGGTCATTATCTATTTTCTCAAGTAAAACTTGGATTAGTTGGATCTCTGTGTTTTCCACATTACTAAGAAGGTAGGTTTTCATTTTCACAAAAAATTTGTAGTAGAGTTAAGAATAGTAGTATCTTTGAGAAACTTCATGCACAAAGCTTCCTTGTGTTTGATTATAACTTAAAAGTGCCACATAAGGCACAAAAATAATATGTTGCAATTATTTTCAACAGATATTTTCTGTTTATTGAAACAAGGACAACCTTCTAATTGATTCATTTAATTTGATATGAATTATTACTAGTATTTTTGAGTAAAGAATAAATTTTTAAGAAGGAATGTAAAGTTGATCTTAGCATGGAGGATGGAATGGAAAAAAGGTCGCTCAAACAGTTTGGGCATGTTGAGCAAATGAATGATAAGAAAAATATATGGTGCAAGTATTGACAGCACTATGTACATGAGGTAAGAATTGTGTGGGTCTCTTTCCTCTCTGCCTAACCCGCGAAGAAAAGAAATGATAGTAAGTAAGTAAGTACAAGTATTAACTTGTATAAGGCTGAACAGGCTGAGGCATGGGAAGGGAGGAAAAGAGAGGGAGCGGCTGCACACTGTTAGAAAAGCGGCGTGCAACAGATCATTAGACAGGCACAGTGGGGGGGGGGGGCGTACCCAACAGAAGAGAGACGCAGGCTGAGACGATGAGAAACTATAAAATGTTGGCACAAATTTCATTCACCCCGTGCGAGGCTGGCCCTTGGAAACTTCATTTTAGTTTTATTAATTCAAAGGTTAGTACCTAAGAAGAATGATAGTGTGATTGACCTTTAAACAATATCAGTCGTTGCGATGACACTCCGGGGTCACTGTGGGTCACGTTTATCTCGGATACACGGTTATCCGCAAGTGACCAATATGTACTTCCTTCCATGTAAGAAGGAAAGGGGGACACTTTTTAATATCTTATGAAAAACGCTCGGAGCTGAGTTATTTTAGTGTAATCTTTTAATCTTGTACTTCTTTTAAGAATATGATATTGGACCAATTATTTATCCCAAACTAGTAAAAGTTTGAGCAAGAAGCTCTGTATGTAAAAATATGTAATATGGGAATAAATAATAAAAAATTATTTCAAGACAAAACACAAAAATCAATGAAAGGACATTTCATAAATTCTTTATAATTACCTACGAATATTTTTGGGTGATGGGGTCTTGATCTTTTTATCAGTTGATTATATACAAGACCTACAAAACTTTTCTAACTTACTTCAATCAAATATTGGATGGAGAAATCATCTACAGTGATCTCTATAGAAGCATCTATATACATAACTGTTTAATAGGTACTTACTTCCTTCAATACACCAACACTCTGTGTTAGCATTATAAATCTTTCCATCAACCGTCTTCCTAAAAACATTCATTACATACCTAGTAGGCAATTCAAATAAATATTTTTGTGTGTATTTATAATTTCATGAAGTCAAAAGTATCAATGAATTTGCAATCACTATGTTATTTGAGTTTTATTATTTTTTCAACTAGTATTTGGCGACAAACTAGTTTATTAATGTTAAATATATTATATTATGAATTCTCTTATCCATAAAAAGCAAAATGTGGAGATAATGAAATTAATTTATTCATTTGTTAATCTTTGAGCTGTTGCAAACGGAAAATGGTTCGGTTGCTCTCTGTACTTCATTCAATACGGAATAAAAGTGTTCTGCATCCAGTACTGAGAAGGAATGCGTCCACCACGTCCCTGCCGTCGGAAGCAGACGTGGTCATCGTAGGTGAGGACTGGAAAACCGTTTGGCAACCACTGAACTCAATTCTACCCTCACAAATATACCCAAACTCTTTGAATTAACATATATGTCTTTACTGCATCTCAGCTTTACTGTGGCAGTATGAAATGTAGAATTTCAAATATGTTGGAATGTGATGTGATTTACGTAATTGTATTTTCTGCTAAGCTAATTTGACTAGACATGGTGTGGTGGTGATGGTATAAGCTAAAAATGAAAATCTGTACTTCAACAACTGACTCCCACGGATTTTAGTTTGTTATGGTTTTAAATTTCAATGTATTTAATTCACAAAAAGTGTATTTATTGTACTGACTGCAGATGAACATTTTTACTGTTTGAATAAATATTATTAAAATTCAGGTAAGGATTTGAGAAGTGAAATGAACAGAATGTGCAAAAAGTATGATGAATACCTACATAATCGTGTGAGAAATACATACATGACTATAAATATTCTACAATGTTGGTAAGTATAGTGAAATAATTATAAAAAATAATTCCTATCATCTACCAGATAATAAAAAAAGATCTAATAGTTTTAAGTACTTACGAATTAGCGTTATTATCTGGCTATAAAAAAATCTTTTAAGTAAGACCAAAAATAACATATCTGAATTTATTAAATAACTTGTGAAGACTGCAACAGAAAACATATTAGCCAACAGCCAATCTAAATACTAGAATTAAAGTACATTGCCGACAATTTCTCAGAATTTCTCTAATCGCATAATTGAAACAAATCACTTTTGGTAATCATAAACTTTATAAAACATTATAAAAGAATAATTATTAACAATTTAGAAACTGCAGAAATTAAAAAAAATGTATATTTCGAAAAAACACTTAAATACCTTCCCCGACTCTTCTCCATTATTGACCAATAAATTCCCTCCATGCCCCGCCCCACCAAGAATAGATCGGGGATTCCCTCGCTATTCTGACTTCGGTATTGTTGCTGCACCTCTCATGAGCTTTGCAATGGGAAAATAGCCATATTCGAGAGGCGCACTCTCTCCCGCATATTTGACATAGGAAGGGATCAGGTAGAATTGGTCGGTCCCGTTGACGCATAGTTGCAGCTCGTTGCTCATTTTTTAATCGTCTGGCCGCCGCAACACCAAAACACGAATATAATATGTGTAGTGTAGTTGCCATGATGCTCGCCTAGTGATCTGGTGGTCTGTGGTTTGAGCCCCATTCCAGGACACCGTCACATTCCTGAAATTTTAAAACAGGTATCGATCTAGAAACAGTATGGACTAAAGGTTGTCGCCTTGATCAGTGTACTCTTAGGGACTTGGGTATATAGATTTTTATATTTTCCACCAATCAAATAATCCATTTTCACCTAAATCTATGCTACTTACTATTGATTAAACAACCGGCCATTAGTAATACAGTGATTTCAAAATGCTTTCTCGGAATATGCTAAAATATATTTTATTTAACAAAAATAAGCCTTTGTTAATGATTTTTTTACTAATTTTGCGAAGTTCTTAATTTCGAAATTAGCCGACTCGATAACATTTTTTTGGTCTGTTGAATTACGAATTAACGAGATTTTAATGTATTTGATTATGCCTGCTAGTAAACAGAGCCATTGTTATGATTCTGTATATTGAATGATAAAACTAACTAGGTTGTTCCTACCTTAGAAAACCATCAGGAATATACGTACAAATCAGTGGCGGTCGGTGACTTTTGATATAAGGGATGCTGGATACTAAGTTTATACCTACCAAATATAGATTAGCTCATGCAACTAGTAACAAAAATAGTCTGTCAAATAAGCTTTATAAATCCTTTAAGCTACGCTTCAACAATTTTCTATTCAATTTCATGCGTCATTCGTACCTATTTTAAAAAATCCATTACATACCCGAGTTTTCTTTTATTTAAACTTAAGCTCGATTCGACGCTCTTTCTTTATAAAATCGTTGTGAAATTTTGTCTTCTCTTTTAAAAACAGTAGGAGTGTTTTCTCAATATAAATGATAGCAAGGGAATAAGTCAGTTTTCGCCAAGTGTGCTTCGGTTGTAGTTTTTTTTTAGTTTTAGTTTAGTCCTTTTCTTTGTGGAAAATTCACTAAGGAAAATTGCAAGTGTGGTTAAGATAAGATAATTTTATGTTGTGGAGAGTACTTTCCTAGTTCTTGAAAGAGTGTTCAAACCGTTTAATCTAATTTAATTTAAATGATTATTTAAACAGATAATTGAACGACACTCAATGTTTCAATAATTCGGTTTCAAGTATTCAAATACGTCACACAAACAAAATCCTCAAAACAATCCGCTCGTTTCGTAATATGTCTCGGCCCTTCAGCCGTGGCTCCTCGGCTACGTTCGGCTGTCCTCGGGTGACTCCGTTGGATGCTGTTTTCAAGTCCGTATCCACTATCCGAAGATCCCGACAAGCAGAAATGAATGCGCATGCGCGAAAATCAAATTTTTGAACTCTGTGTGGATACGGAATTCGTTACAGATTCCATCGCTGCTGGTGGCTGTGTTTACGTGATTCATAGATGTTCAATGTTGAGAATGTATATGTATTTTGAGTCGCTCCGTACGGGCGCCTTGTCGTAGTATGTGTTACGACTGTTTTCTAAAATACTGAACTAATTTATTTTCTGTAGTGCTGTATTCGGCTGGAAACAAAAAGTCTAAAACTTTTTGACTCTAGACACTAACACAAGGGATGCGGAGCATCCAAAGCATGTATGAAGCGACCGCGCCTGGTACAAATACATACAAGAATTGAGAGATACTATAGATATTGCATCCAAAGAGTTTGAAAAGAAACCACTACAATGAGATTGTGAAACTTTTTCTGTTTACAGGTGGAGGCATCGCAGGATGTAGCACTCTCTATGCCCTGGCGCATCGCGGCGTCCGCGCCGTGCTGCTGGAGCGGGCGCGCATCACCTCCGGCACCACCTGGCACACTGCAGGTACTATATTACCATTATTTGGAGTGCAATGAGTGCAAACACTGTTTATGATTCATTCAAGGTCTGCAAGCAATTGATGCACTTTTTTACCCTGTTTATGTGCTTCAACTATTTAAAATATATGATGTTTGAAATATGAGATTTGAATTCTGCACTCATGGCGAAATGTGGTTGGAGTTGGGCGAGAAGAGGTTTCCTAGGTATCTAGGGAGTGAGTCCCTAGCAGTCTGTAATTTCAGAAAATAGTTAACATTTATCCACATAAACGATTGGCAAATCAAGTTTTAACTTTTTTAACCACCCGGTCATGGTAGTGTAAATACTAGCCCTATAGCTGGAGTAATTAATCTACCTCTTGTTATGAAGTTTACCACTGACCACTATATCATCTCTCTTTCACAGATTTGTGTATGAGAGATGATGTATCAAATATGCAAGTAACAAGGGAGTAATAACATTAGTACTCGCCATTATTTCACTGTTTATACTTATATTACAATTATTCTAAATTACTGAATGAAAAACAACTTTGAGTCCACAATATGTACTAAAATATTACAGAGAGTTACAAAAGCGTGGTTCACCAAATCGGGGCGGGCGACGGAATGAAATTTGGTCTGTGCTTGTAGGTGGTCCGGGCCACCGGTCACGCTTTTGTTCTAGTATTGCTAGGTCGTGATGTCTGGTACAAAGTGAATGAATGGGCTTCGTCTTTCTGTAAAGGTTTGGTGTGGAGTTTGCGGCCAAACGACGTGGAGGTGCAGCTTCTGGCCCGCTCACGCGCCGTGTACGGGGGCCTGGAGGCCGAGGGGGAGCAGCCAGCAGGCTGGACCAACAATGGTGGCCTCTTCATCTCCCATACACAGGTCTTTACTATTGCCCACTACACTCCTTGTTAACTAGTGATATTTACTAATATCTGTATTCATAACTGCTGTCACAATTTCATATTATTATATTCAAATTGTGGACTATTATCATTATTAATATATTTTCATAATAATATATTATCATTACTAAATTGTTCATAATCCTGAAATTTTTGTTGAAATCATGAATATCAGTTGAAAAGGCATGTACACAAATTCTATTCTATAATTTTAACAGTCAATTCCATTGATTGCATGTCATTTAGTGTTTAATTAAGAGTAAATAAGTTATTTTGCCAGTAAGTCATTTAGTTAAATAATATTTGTGTAAAGCGCTTCAGGTGACTTCTCACAAAAATGACGCTATATAAATCATCGAAATATGAATAAATAATTGAATTTTTCTTGTTAATGGTGAAAACCTTCAACATCGTAAATATTAAACAAGAAAAAAATAGATGCACAATCTTAGCTTAATGTACTATTATACATATTCATTACTACGATTGAATTCAAAACTATCACGATTACACAAATATAAAATTCAAAATGAGCAATTGGCATATCTTTTTTGAAATATTTTTTGTCAGCCGTATTACAAATGTGCAATTTTGACCTGGGTAGGCACGCACGGACGAGTACGCTCGACTGGCTACACTGGGCCGGGCGCTAAACGTTAGCAGCGAGGTGCTCGGGCCGGCCGAAGTGCGCGATCGCTGGCCTCTGCTATCCGGGCCCCTCCGCTCTGCCCTGTTCTGTCCCGCCGATGGCACTGTGGATCCTGCTATGGCAACCGCTGCTCAGCTACGCATAGCTAAAGCCAAGGGGGCCAAGGTGACTATAAGCCTATCATTGCTTACCCTCCAGGGTTTGAAATATTTTTGTCAACCAGTTATGTGGAAACTTTTACTTAAGTGCAAATAGTTGATTCCAAACTGCTTTATTAAATTTTATTTTAATTGATATGTTGCACAGTGTGAAAGGATATCAGTGGTAGCAGACCTGGCATAAGGTATTATAATGCCTCCTGGGATTTTCTGCAAAAGGGTTTATGATTGGGAGACATTTGACCTGATATATATTGATTGGTGCAGGTATTGGAAGGCACGCCCGTGCTGCAGATCCAATCAGGGCCCAACTCCCTGGGGCACCAGGAGGTGAAGGCGGTGGTCACTGCGCAGGGGATCATCAAAACCATGTGCGTCGTGAACTGCGCAGGTTTGTACAACAGACAATCCACACATTTAAAACAATTACACCAACTACGTTAATATTTCTAATAATTTCTACCACAGATGGCAATTGCATAATTGTATCAAATAATGTAAATGACATATATAAATAACATATATACAACTTTCCAAATTTGATAGATGTATATTTGATCTTGGGTGGAATTGGTGAACAACACATTGTTTAAAATGATCACATAAGCCTGCCCCAAGCAGGTCATAAGCCCTGTAAACGCTCAATATGGTGCTCCATACAAACTTCCCTATACAAATAGCTTTTTTTAAATTATAAATCTGCGATGTAAAGAGTTGTTGTGAAGAACAATCTTGTTGATTTTTAGGAATTAAAGCCCACATGTAAAGGTAATTATGTTAAAAATGCATAAAACATCATTGGTATTACAAAACAATATTATTAGAGAAAATTATGCAAAAAAAATATGTTTTATTCATGATTTTAAACCTCTCATGTGGTAGTTTTCGGGGATTGTATTGCCTCAAAAAACTAGTTCCTGACATTTTGTAAGATATCATTTGTAGGATAGTAACAAACTCTCGATTGTGACTAAATTTATCTGAATGTCATTGAGATTCCCATTGTAAACTTACCCCGTGAGCCCAGGGGCGTGGGGAGGCGGTGTACGCGCACTGAGCGGGCGGGCCGGCCTGCCGTTGCTGGCCATGAAGCACGCCTACATCGTGTCGGAGGGCATTCCTGGAGCTCGCGCATTGCCCAATGTGCGCGATCACGATCACGCCTTCTACTTCCGCATCCAGGGAGACGCCATCTGCATGGGCGGGTACGAGGGTAACCCGCACCTGCTAGACAAGGTGGGTTCTATATCTTGCAATGAGCATTTCTTCTTAAGTATTGTAATACCACACGTGCAAGACTTTCTTTAAAAAACATTATTTATTTTCCTTCCTTAAGTCTTTCAGAATTAGTTTCAAATTTGCAATGTAGCAAATGAGCAGCTGTCAGTATCCGCTCCGCCACTGTGGGAATCTCTTGGTTCGTGTGTACCGTGGTCCTTTATTTATTTATATTTATTCTTTAATCTACTTCTAAAGCACAAATTGCTTGTCTCTTTTTTATTAAAGTACAAGTACAATATATTTTTACATATTTTTTTATACAAGTATATTTTTTCACTTGATTATTAGCGCTTAATCATAAAGATATCATCTTACTGTTTATTTTATTTGTACCTAAATCAACCATTTTATATAGGAATATCAAATTTGACATATTTGTTGTTTGTCTGGTCATAGTCTATTTTGACTAAAACATTGTTTTAGCTTATTATTCCAAGATCACAACAATTTAATTTTGTCACGGGATCCCGGCAATGGGAGATAAATAAAACACCTGGAATGAATCAAAAAAATTATTTATCACAAGCACCAGCTGTCACTGGACACGAATTTAATTGGAACGCTATTCTGTAATTCAAAATAATTTTGAATTAATAGCTTATCAGTGCAATACTTTATACTTGTCATTCCAGAGTATTTGCATGTCTGTGATCGCGCTTATTCACTATTGAATGGTAGGTACTCTGTCAATTTATAAATGCTGGTACTTCACTAGCCACACTGAAACGCCACTGGTCGCTTGTTTTCTGTGGAATTGCTGAAACGTTGCAACAGCCTGTTCTTCTCGATGGCATCATCGCGTTAATATACATTTTGGAGTTTCCTCATCTAGTAGTTTATTCTAAACCCTTCCAGTAATTTTTAATTTACAGTAAAATGTGTGCAGAGTGGTGTAAAATCTTTGATTAATTTTAGAAGCCATGTAGATGTCGATTTACTTGGTATTTGGTTTTTATCTGTGGTAAATAGAAGTTAGAGCATTAAAATCGTTACTGATAAGCCACATCTAGTTGACCATAAATTGACTAACATTATATAGGAATCTTCTGGTTTGTGTCTTCTGGGGTATTATGCCGTGTTTTTACGACCGTTTTGGTCAGATAGTTTGTAAAAACACGGCATAATACCCCAGAAGACACAAACCAGAAGATTCTTTATTATATTGGAAACTTGACATTTATTAACATCATCTATCTGTTCTTCTTACTGAAACACGAGTTTCCTCTTAAAATTTTATTTACTACATTTTCATTCCTACATTAAATTAATTAAAATACCCCCAAAGCCAAACCTAGCTATACAGGGTTAGATATTTACCCCAGATGCTGTTTATTATTGATTTTTACCCAAAAGCCTAGTCTAACCGAACTGTGCCCTGCAGGGTCTTCCAGATAACTTTGAGTTCCAGCTGTACGAGCTAGACTGGGGAGTGTTTTCCACCCACGTGGATGGTGCCAGCCGACTCTGCCCTGCCCTGGCCACTGCGGGTGTCCGCTCCACAGTGTGCGGCCCGGAGTCCTTCACACCAGACCACAAGCCACTGTTAGGCGAAGACACACAACTGTTTGGTGAGATATTAATGAATCTATAGTATATGCATATTTATTTTGCATTGCAATATTCACTTTACAGAAAAAAAAAACATTTTTTTTAAACATGTTATGCTATTAACTGAAAAAGTATGTGTTGCATTCATATCAATTACAGATATTTATCACATTTGATGCCTGTTGTGTATCTCAATTTTTTTATGTATAGGATGTGTACAGTACGAATGTAGGTGTGCGTGAATATGTGACGATTGCGAAGACGGAAAATACGACAAAGCCCACTACCCACCAGATGCATGTGCACAACTTGTGGAAGGATGTGCCGTTCCAGAATAGGGCTCCTCAGCCACACTCGGACTCATAATTAATAAAACGTCATCCTCGCAATGAAGGACTGCCGAAGACTGCCATGAGAAAAACCAATTGTGATATTATATTATTGTAAGATTCTTGAATAAACTGGCGAAGTG
Source organism: Agrypnia vestita (assembly GCA_016648135.1). NCBI lineage: Eukaryota > Metazoa > Arthropoda > Insecta > Trichoptera > Phryganeidae > Agrypnia > Agrypnia vestita. The sequence goes on along the minus strand of JADDOH010015901.1, from coordinate 15,877 downwards.
ACTCCACAATTCTCCAATGTTTTATTAATGATGCCGGACCCTCACATAAGGAAAGAAGGAATGTCACAACACCAAATACCATTTTCATTTCACCTTAGCTTGTACTACAAATGATGTGTCACATTTTGTGTAATATGTGGCATATCATTTGTAGTTAGAGATATATAACATGGTTAAGTACTATCCTAGGTCTGTACCACAATTGCGGCTACAACTCAGCCGGAATGATGTTCTCCCCAGGCTGCGCCGAGCAGATGGCGGACTGGATCATACAGGGGAGGTAGGAAGACAACGATTCCATCTCCTTCTTGTACTGCAAGTAATGGTAATCTGGCTGCGTCATTTACTGATTATCTTCTTCACTATTACTGTTATAGACCTTCTCTTCCGATGTTTACGTTTGACGTACGCCGCTTCAGTCCAGAGCAGCTGAAGAATGTACGCTGGCTGCGGGAGAGAAGCCACGAAGCTTACGCGAGGAACTACGATCTGGTGAGATATTAATCACTCTCCTCAGTCCCCAGTTCCTTTCACAAAAGTGTAAAAAAGTGTTGAATTCTAATTGATATGATGTTCACTCCACCCACCTAATATGTACAATATATTCTATACATATGAAAAAATTATTTGTAAAGTTCTTAAGTTATTTTCCACAAACTATCTTTGTAATAAATTAGTGATTGTAGGGTGGTATGCCATAAGACACATATTATGTATATAATTACAATGTTTAATGGTAAATTTGAGCTGATTTGCTTGTGGTACGGCTAAATATTTTTAGTTGTTAAATGGATAATGAATATTTGTCAAACACCAGATGTAAACGCATCGAAATCTATTAATTTCTAGAAATCTTGGTGTAAACAATTTGCACTGAGGTTTAATTACTGTAGTGTTTGTTACATCAAATTGCTTTGTTCAGGTTTTCCCATGGGACGAGCCGTTGGGGGGACGCGGAGTGCAGCTATCTCCGGTGCACCCCGAGCTGCAGCAGTCCGGAGCCGTGTGGCAGACCCGCGCCGGCTGGGAGCGGCCCGCCTTCTTCCTCAAGGATCGTGTGGTACATCCTGGTGTCATCTCTCTCCCCTTCAAACCTGGCCATTAACATTGTTCAATATGGTAGAGCAGTCAACATAGACAGATGACATAACTTCCGTGATACTGTACTAAAATGTGAAAATCTAAAGAGGCAACATGACAATTAAAAAAATTAGTTTTTAATTTAAAATATAATTCTTATTTTAACTTTGTATGTACTACACACTCAATATTTGGGTTATTTTTCACTACAACTAGGTAGTTTCGGGAAGAGCGGTTTTTCCATCTAAATTATGTGTAAATTATAATCAAAAATTAAAATAACACCTGTAGATGAGAAGGACTTTTCTTCCCTACTCTTAATAAATAACCCAAATATTGCGAGTGCATTCCAAAGTTAAAATAAAAATAATTTTATAAATAAAAAAATTTGCACTACAAAGTTACTGCTAAATCATTCAATGATAATAAAATTAGTTTCAATCAGTCAGTCTTCTGGACAAGAAATATTATATACGTTTTTATTATTTACATTCAACATATTTTGTAATAATCTATTATTACATATTATCAAAAACTGACGCAACAAAATAGTCCCATTGTGTCACACAATGATTTCTTGAACTTAGTAACGAGGCATACTACATCCAATATAAAACATGGCCGACTGGGAAATCCTCCAAGCAGAGGGCAGGCAACCATATATTTTAATGAAATGGATTATTAGAACTGTCGAATAGCGTTAATTTCACCATGGTACTCGATGATGTAATTTTTACCCAAAAATAGTGTCATTATTTATTGATTACGTAAAACGCTCCAAGATGATCCGAGGCAACCATATATTTTTTGGATGTGTATCCTATTCTACACCACCACATACAAGTCCCATCTTGGTACTCGATGACGTAGGGTTCACAAAGGTCCGCTCCTAGCTTGGGCATCTGTCATCTATGAGTTTATACGTTTTGAAAAATGTTATTTATGTGTCATTCATGTAATATACACAATTGGGTTTTTTGTATACCTACTACATATTTTTTTGTTTTCAGAAATGTTACATATTATTTTCTTAGAACTGCAATTGTACAAAGAAATTGGAAACAATGCTTTATATACTAAATCTCGGTAGCCAGTATTGACCACAGCCACATCATTTATCCTTGTAGGTACCGCTGCCGGCCTATGACTGGGGCGGCCATTACGGCCACGCACGCAACGTTGACAAGCGCTACGAGGATATCCTAGCAGGAGACCACACCTTCGGCTTTTCCAAACATCATGACATAGTAATTATCTTTTATTCAAAATAACAAACAAACACAAATAATATCTGTCAGAATTGTACTCACGCATCAATATTTTTTCTCTTTGGTCCTGGTTTACCACCTGTGAGTGTACAATTAAATAACTTATTTTATTTATGTTAGTAGATCAATAAAATCATCTGAAAATATTTTAATCATTTTCACAATACATATTATATTCAGATCATAAAACATCTGATTGGTTGAATTATTTTTTCCATGGGACAAGGTAATTCACATAATATTACCGATAAGCGGTTGTGAAATTAAGTGATTACTGGGAGAGTAAAATTCAGGTAGAAATTGGGAGATTTTTCACAAGGAAGTGATTTGATAATTATTTTTACTCTTTTTAATTTGCACGTACAATTCTATTCAAACATAAAATGGATGCCTAGTGTCTCTTATTTCCGTGACTAACATGCAATTTTATTCGCTTGTTTGAGATAGAAGAGAAGATCATGTACTTATTTTTTAAATTAAATATCTGCAATAGAGCGTAGGGATTTTTAATCTGGTAAACTATTTGTTTAAAACAAACATTAAATTACTCTCCATTTTACAAAAAATGTTTTTTTCTTAATTGGATATGCAACATCGTAACAACATAAGGGAAAGTTGCATGTTTGTCACGGAGGAACAGTTCTACAGAAATAGACATAACACAGCCATTTTATGATTCTTTTTTAATTTACCTACCAACAAAATAATACTTTAATATGTAGGTACTTACTTACCTTAATAAGTGCCAAAAAAAATAAACAAACTAATCACCGCCTTGTAAAAATTATAGCTGAATTTTACTCTCCTGGGGTGCTCATCAGAACTTGTCCGGAGGTGGCAGATAAAATGGGTACAAGGAAAGATTGTAAAATTATCTGGATGGTTTTCTTGATGAATCTGGTAAAGGAGGGAATGATGAATGAGAAAGAAAATGATGTTATAAGGCTCAGCAGATGGAGAGTTTGAATATTTTAACAATTTTACTTAATTTGTCTGACAGATAGGGGCAGAAGCGCTGCAGTGTCGGCACGGTGCGGCGCTGTTCGACCTATCCTACTACGGGAAATTCTTCCTCAGCGGGCCCGAAGCGCAGCTGGCTGCAGACTGGATCTTTACAGCCAACCTGCAACGACCAGATACCAAGTCGGTACCGACCTTCATTTTTCTTATCTTAAATACATACACAAGGTTTGGATGCCAGTCCGAAGTTGTGGAGTTGTTGAGCTTATTCTGTGTTTATTCCATGCTATATTTCTATGTTCTTGGATACTGATATATCGGATAAATTAAAAAATATATATATTTCTATTTTAAATGTAAAACCAAACTTCAAATAGCTCCCCTGTGGATGTCTTCATGTTCACATAGGTTCCATATGTTGTAGAGAAATATTTTTCATGTTACTTGTTACTTTTAAATTGTATAATATTTCAGTAAAGTGGTGTACTCCTGCATCCTGAATGAGAGGGGAGGTGTGGAGGCAGACCTCACTGTCAGTGTTGTGGAGAACGGCTCGGGCAAGTTCGGAGAACCTGCATTTAAGGTGAGATTTCTCTGATACTTAAGTTTCGGTAACATGTAGCTGCGAAACTCTCCAGTTTAATTTTAAATTCGCTACAAATGAGTGGTGAGTGGCCTAACTTTGTTCTTATTTGGTTAATTAGTCAAATTTTTGTTCAATATCTTGCCTCACCCTTAGCAAGTTTGTGCACAAATTCTAAGCTTTACTTTATTAGCGATTTATTAATTGTTCCCGAACGAGAGTAACAATAAACCTATACATTGCTTTTTTCCATGCACTTTACATACATCACGCCATTTCGCGTATGTAGGCAGAGAGGATAGAATGCCACATTCTCTCATCCACATTCAAACATCTTCTCATCCATATTCAAACATCTTCTCAAACTCGAAGATTGTCGAGGCTCCTAACAGGACTATGCTCCAGTATCTGGTTAATCTGGTCATCCCATGTACTCCACAGTTGCCCTCACTTTCTAGAATCGTAAACTTCGTATGTATTTCTTACCATTCTTTGCTCATTCATTCGCTCAACATTCCCAAATCATCTGAGCGACTTTTTTTTCATTCTGTTGTCTATGCTAATATCAGCTTTCAATTTTTTCTCATATCTTCATTCTTTACTCTATCATAAATGGATTTTTACATCCGTAATATACATACATTAATGCTAGCGATTATCATTGACACATAGGGCCGGGGCTTTTATGTAGTGGCAAGCGGATTCTCTGGCCAACACACTCTAGCTCACATGAGGAAGGTGATCCACACCAAGGGGCTCGATGCCACGGTGACTGACGTAACTCCGCAGATCGGGATCCTGTCCCTGCAGGGCCGCAACAGGTAGACGCCTCTACGCTAGTCGTTTTCATCTTTATGTCTTTAGATGATGTTTCAGTTTGAAAATTCCCTAATCTCCTTCACTTCCAACAAATCTCTCACCAGCTTGTCTAAAATGTCGAGCCTCAAACTAAATGAGTCTAGGGTCTCAAAAGAGTAAAGGATTGGCAGAACACATTTTAATAAAACTCAGGAATACTCTCTGGTCTTGATTCTTGGCCAAACGTTGTAAATAGGTCCAAGAGACCAATTAAAAGTGTTCTACCAATTGTCAAGCTACATAGACCAGGTTATCGGAGACGTGCCAAGAGGTTACCAATAAATGAAGAGGCTGGCAGGTGACGGAGAGGAGTGGAGAGATTGAGTTCTTGGTGCAGACCACTCCTATAGGATTTTGACCTAAAAAAAAAAAAAATTTTTAGCCTCATGTAATACATTCCTTAACTTTCATTGACGGTTGACTTTTAATTCTATTTTTGACTAACTGTACCTTTGCTACATACAGTCGAACTCGGTTATAATGAGCTCGGGTATAAGGAGATCTCGGCTATAGTGAGCAAAACTGTGAATTGATTTTGTTTTGCGCATATTCCCATACTGTCGTTCTCGGTTTTAAGGAGCGCGATTCCCGGATATACGGAGCAAATTTTAGAAACTCCGCATACATATTTGCTTGAATTACGGAAAAAAAAACAAATACGTACTCATAACAATGAACTTTGCTTTTGAAGCGGCTCGCACTTAATTAGGGTTCATTTTATGATGTACACAAAAATGAACCCTAATTAAGTGTGTCCGAAAATGCCACGTGCACAGGCAAACAATAGTTGTCGGCATTTCTTATCAAAGGGATGCCGAACTGAATGTTGAGAACTGTCATATAACTCCGATTACTGGGGGTGTTTCCAAAATATTTGAGGTGACAGTTTGTTTTATGCAGTTTACTGTATTAGCATTTGAAAGCCTAATAAGTTAAACGCGAATTGTTCTATCGGAAACATGTCCACTAACAAACGAAAGTGTCTCTCGGTTCGCGAAAAAGTCGAAATTATTCGTGAAATAGAACGCGGCACCAAAAATTCCGAAGTCTGTAAAAAGTTTTCACTATCGTCTTCTACAGTTTCATTGCTCTGGAAAATTAAGGACGTTTTTTTTAGCTGCTCTTGAAAATAACATCAGTCAAAAAAATTTAGAAAGTGAAATTTACCTATCCCGGATATAAGGAGTCCCGGCTATAAGGAGCAAATTTAGTCGGTCCCGTCGCGCTCCTTATAACCGAGTTCGACTGTACTTAACATATGAAGATCAATGATATAATGATAAGACCGACTCTTTTGTGTTAAGTTCCATGGGCAGCTCTTAAATTTAGTGTGCATTTTTATTTGTACATATTTATCGCATCGATTATGGAAAAAATTTTACGAAAATCGGATTTTATGTAATCCAGTAAAATATTATTTTTCAATTGCACTCTTCAGTCAGAAGATTCTGGAGGAAGTTCTGGACCGTCCTCTGTCAGAGTTTGGCGCGTCCACTTGCGAGCTGCTGCCGGGGGGACAGGGGCGAGCGCTGCGAGTGGGCTGGTCAGGCGAGCTGGGCTGGGAGCTGCACGCGCCCGCGGACTATCTTCGAGACCTGCTGCAGCGGCTGCACCGCGTGCCAGGCTGGATCCACGCTGGCTGGAGAGCGCTCACAGCGCTCAGCGCGGAGAAAGGTAATGAAAATTTAGCTTTAGTTACTCTAAGTATACAAGTACTAAAGTACACATTGTGTGATTAAGAAGTGACCCCTGACTGAATGCACTTGACTCGTTGACGAAACAGTGTTGCATGTCCTTTGACAGTGTTCAGGTGCCTCGACATTTCTCATTTTACGTTTTCTTCTGATGCAGACGATTCAAAATGAATAATAATTTTTATTTTATTATACTCTTACGCCTCTAAGATAAGATATCATAAGATCTCTGGTCTCTAATATTCTTTGTTCGATACTAGAACCATCTTCTTTCTATCTATTCTTGGCAACAAGCAATACATTATAATTTCTTTTCCTTTGTCAAAACTAAGCAATGATTTTTGAACACAGTTTTCAACGACACTGTTTGAGCTAACTCAGCAGCACTCAGTCTAGTAGTAGTGCAACGGTCTGACATTTTGAAATTTTTCATCAACACGTGAAGTTGAAGGACTTCCCTATGATCATCATCCTTTCCTTAAATCGGATCACACATTTAAAACATTGCACCTTGTGATGCAGGGTACCACCTGTGGAATGCTGACGTAAGAGCTGACGACACTCCTGTGGAGGCAGGCCTGGGCTTTACCTGCCGCAAGGAGGGCTCCTACGTGGGCAGCGAGGCGGTGGAGCGACAGCGAAGGGAGGGTGTCTACAAGAAATATGCCTTCTTCACTCTCAATGAGAAGGTGAATATTCTTGTAGGCATTTTATATATAAGCACCTTGCAGATTTCCACAAATCAATATGTACACGGTAAAACTATCCCCCCCCCCCCAAACTACAGCAATTTACTAATTACTTTCATCAGGCCTCTTAAAGTAGTTCACCAGTCTCTAAACAATTTTTCGTCTTGTAGTTACCGAGCTTAAACTGAAAATAGTATAATATCCCCTAGTAAATATATATATTTTTTAAATAGAGATGTGAATATGGAATATGTGTCGCATCAATATTCTTATTCCTTTTCAAACCAGGTAAGCCACTTAGACTGAGTTTTTTATACTTTGATAAGCACTTTAAATCTGCATGTCTGCTTCTGACTACACATTTCTACTAAGCAGTTATGCACGTTAAGTAGGTAGGTATGCACTTCAATATATTGTTCCAGATCATCTAACAATACTTGGCATATAAAATTGTTATGTTCACAGCGCCCCTTGTTTGGACTAGAGGCGGTGTACCGTAATGGTAAGCCATGCGGCTTCCTGCGCCGCGGAGACTACGCATTCTCGCTGGATGCACCCGTCGGGGTGGCGTATGTGTATCACCACGAGGGCGAGACCGTGAGCAAGCAGTACGTGCTGGATGGGGAGTACCACATCGAGAGCCTGGGAGTCAAATATCCCGCCACGGTGCACACCGCTTCGCCTTTTGACCCTAAAGGACGTCGGATACACGGGGACTACAACTAAGGACCATTCCTATCTTACCCAGTAAAGGGGACTCAACCCGAATTGAATTTTTATTGAATGTAGATTGTTCTAAGAATATTACATTAAATTAATTTTAATTTACTCGTAACCAATAACCTGGAAAGAATTTTTATTTTATAAAATTATATGTATGTTCACACTTTCTTAGTATCACACGGGAAGAATAAAACAATGAAAATGTTTTCTTAACATTATGTATTTACAAATAAAGAAGTGTAGGAGTTAAGCGGCGAGTGGGTTGGCGTGGATGGTGACCGAGGATATTCGTGTTTCCGTGAGAGGTTTAAAGTTCTTGGCATTCACGGGGAGCTTCTCCAGCTCGTCCAGAGCATCCAGACCGTCGATAACTCTGAAATACACATAACATACAATATAAAGTGGGACAAACAAAAAAATATATTATCCACTGGACACTGCCAAAAATTGTCTATGAACAGTGTGCATGATCGGACATCAAAATTCAAAATGTATTTTTGTGAATATTCTTGTAATCAAGGTTGCCGGTAGTTGTTGCCACATAAATTCCAAGATAAAAAAGGACATTCGACAAGTAATAAAGATTACATCACGTCGAACATATTCATCACTGGGCTGTGGCTGAAAGCTGTCAAATCTTTGTACAGGGTGTCCCGTACCTCGACGTCAAGTCCAAATCGGGTGATAGGCCAAGTCATAATAGTTATCAGAAAAACATTTAAAAAAATCTAAGTCATGTGTTTTAAATATTAAAAGCATTTAAAAAATCTACATCCTGTGACTCCTATTGCTACAAATCTTTATTTTTCTTCATTTTTTTATTACTATGTAATCCTGAATAATGCTTCTGTAAACTTTTATCCAAAATTCAAAGCCAACTGCTCCAGCTTGGAAGAAAATGTCACTTTTTGACCAAACCAAGTATTCAAAATCAATACTTTGCCTAGTTTTAACTGCCTGTTTTTATTTTTTTAAATATTTTTGCTTGGCCTACCACCCGATTTCGGCTTGACGTCGAGATACGGGACACCCTGTATATATTCATTGCTGCGCCCTTGCAGGATTAACGTGACGTTGCATAGTGACGTTGCATAGCGAAATTGGTAATGTCAATTTTCCACCAACAGTTTAACGTGACCTAACAGTGGCTTTTGAGAATGGCTGACCCGGCCCTAGTGTACAGCTATTTTAATATTAATAATATTAAACTAGCTGTACACAAAAATACATTCAACTGTCTATAGTTTTCTGGGATATTCTGCTGTGTATATGTGATCTCTCTGGCTGACGTTTCAGATCCCATTGCAGAGTCCATCATCAAGGCTGATGATGATGGACCCTGCAATGGAATCCGAAACGTCAGCCATTGAGGTCATATATACACGGCAGAATATCCCAGAAAACTATACACAGAAGATTCTGAACGGCCGTGAAAACCTGAGAACATTTTTAACAAAAATATAGTGATGCAATGAATACTACTTTCACGAATATCAAACCTACTATTTGGCGAATACGAATAATTCAACAAAGTAAAAAATAATACACTACTGATCTTTTTTTACCAAGATATTTAATAATTAAAATTTACCACCAGCAAATTTTTGTTCAAAAAGCACAACATTTGTAACTCTTCAGGCGTTAGGCAATTTCTTTTATCCGTTTGTATATTTCCAGTGGTCGAAAATTATCTTTCTGAGGCGACAGTAGACGGCTTTAATGAAAAATACTTCTGGGCCAGTTTTTTGCCGTGTTATTAGATTTAATTTGAAATTATTTTATAAGAGTTAACACTTTTACATACAAGGGAAATATAATGGAACGAACAATACGTATTACATAACAAAAACTACATGAGATGAGCACCTAACCTTATTAATAACCCAACAAAACTAGATGAAAGAACTCAAGTTATGCTGTGAAACAAGTAACAATTGACAACTTGAGAACACAACAAATCCATGTACATATTTAATGTTGGGGGAACCCCGATAATAGAGTTTGTAGGATACACGGTGCATAGCCAAACCATATATATATTTTTTTAATATTCGTGATGATATTTGGCGAGTACGAATATTCGGTAAATACCGACTATTCGGCGAATACGAATACATATTCGTATTCGTTGCATCACTACAAAAATACATTTCCTTCTAGCAAAAATTAAAATGACACTTACTTCCCAAACAATGTATACTTGAGGTCCAGGTGAGGTTGTGCAGAATAGGAGATGAAGAACTGGCTGCCGTTGGTGTTGGGCCCGTTGTTGGCCATGGACACCATTCCCCGTGCCGTGTGCTGGAACAAACACATCTCTGTACAGCCGCTCTACTAAACTTAAAAGGCAAATAGTCAGTGGCCCGCCCTAGGCGTGGTAGGCATAGTTGTGCTGCTAATTTCCATGCTGTAATGTTATGCTAAACTACACTGTGACTCATCAGCTGAGATTGATGGTGAGAGGGACTGCTCCTCTCGTACTATAATAGCGATAAATTCAATTCAACATGTGTGCGTTACAATGCTCAATTGAGTGTCAATTAAAACAATCATGTTACACCACAAAGTGACTGTAACTAATAATATTAGCATTAACATGGTTTGGTCGTGTGAATCTGACAAATGCTTTGTCCTCTTATAGTGTCGTCTATTCTGAATGGTGACACCAAAATCTTGGTATACATATGTGAGATAAAAATGTGAATGAGTGAGTGAGATTTCAGTTTTAGGACAGGTAAGTGTGACACCTACCTTTCCCAGTGTGGTTGTACATTAGTTAGTTAGTTGCGTTTAATGCCAAACATTCCCATTTTGACAATGGTTTTGACATCTTAGAGAAAATGAAGTTATATTTGCTTATAGTAATGAGTGATAGAGAAGTGATTTTTTTTAATAATAGAGATGCGTACACATATGGAACATGTACCACATCAACATTATTAGTAGTTCTGAACTAAAATTTGTTCGAAAAATAGGACGAATTCACTGGTCTGGTGGAAAGTAATGAGTAATGTAAGGGAGCACAAAATGAAGCGACCTCACCTTGAGCTCCTCCTTGAACTCGTCCTGGAACTTGCGGCCCCAGATGCTGCTGCCGCCCTTTCCGCCCCCCGAGGGGTCTCCGGTCTGTACGATGAAGCCCTACAACATAGTAGTGTTAGTGGTTGAGAGAGGCTGTTATCCGACAAAGGATGGATATGGAATATGAAGTCATACGAGGACTTTAGCTCCTGTTTTACTCTGCTGATGCACATTTATGTCCGCAGTTGTATTATGTTAAAGAACAATATGTGAGTTTGACACTGTTAGCAAAGAAAGATTAATCTTATATATATATACACATTCAATTCAATTTACTTATTTTTAATATAACATTTACATTTCAAATATATGTTTAATTCGTAAATATTATTAACAATTGAGAAAATATACAAACAACAAAATATCAAATGTATATAAATTCATTTATATCAAAGGTGTAGGAGAATCCTGTTTCGGAAAACCCTCTTAGAGACATGAAACAGATCAATATCCAGAGTAATATTGTTCAGTATATAATAAATAAAAGTTAGACATTGGCAAAAAACAACTGTCTGTTATAGCTGTAGCGTTCGTCATGTTTTCCTAGCCCGAGTAGAAGACCCGAGGTTATCACTACCTAATAGATAATTGGTAATAATAACGCCTATTAGTAAACACATGCAAACCTTAATATTCCGATGAAATAGACAGCCGTTGTAATAATCGCTAGCGCACAGAGCGAGAAAGTTCTCGCAAGCCTTCGGGCACTCTTCGCAAAACAGCTCAATTTTAATATCCCCCACGTCCGTGTGCAGAGTTACAGACATGTTTGAAAAGTCGGCAACGAGAAATTATTTCGGTTACTAAATCTAGGCGAACACTAACTGTGAAATTTAAAACACACGACCCAACACCGAGTGTTTTTCTTGGTTATGTTATTTATTTACGTTTCGTATTGAGGTATCATGAAACCATAGATGCTACGCTACTTGGGCATAAAGTATAAATGTTAAATGTCATTCTAATTCTAGCCTTCGCTAAAAATCTTTGCAAAAATACATCGCATCGGTGCGTTCAACTAAAAAGCTCAGTTATCGTAAACGAAATTATGGCATCCAATCATCGACATTCCTATGAATAAACTTATCAAAAGAGATGAAAATAAAACATAAATTAATGTAAACCAGGGCATTCTTAAGAACGTTAACACAATTAAAAATGTTGATGAGAAAAGATGGTAAAAAAAATATTTTTCTCAAAGCGTTTGATATACCGGAGTCGGGGGGGGTAAGGTCTGAGGTGTCAGAGGTGATATAAAATCACGGTGTGGTAAACCGGCCGGGAGATCTCAGATCTACGTAAGCCGGCGGTTACGCCCTCCCCTAGGTACAATCAAAACGTCAGGTGACTGACTAGGACACTGATATCTCGAGGCGGGTGAAGGGATATAAAAATAATAAAATCGAAACAATTTTACAAGTCTCTATATTGGGCACTGTAGCAAATTAATTTACATGAAACATTAATCTTAACTTACATACGACGCAGCAAAGTGGTTACTAATTTAAAAATTACATGAACCCTAATTTAGAGGGAGAGGACCAAATTATAAACAAAGAAAGAAAAAAAGACAAAACACATAAAAAATCTGATCTTACTGCTAAAATGATGGTGACGAGATTAAATTAACACTTCGGTAGAACCAGGTGGGCGGAGAAAAAGTCTTTAGATCGGGGTAACCTGTTTCGGAGAGTTCGGCAGGTGTCTTCTTCGTGCTGCTTCGTGGTGGGCGGCGGCTTCTGGCGTCGGCGTCGTCCTCTGACTGTGTAGGCTACGTCGGCGGCTTCTGACGTCGGCGTCGTGGCGGTCGGTAGCGAGACGTCGCTTCTTTTGTCACTGGGCGTCGCGGCGGTACACTGTGCGTCGCGGTTTCTGATACGTTGTTTCTGGCGTCGCGATGCCGATTCGGTGGTCGCTACCGTTCGGACTTACTTTCTTCGAGAGTTACCAGGGTATTCGGCCGGACCGATTTTACGGGTCAGGCTAGAGTTCCTGGTCTCTCCACCTTCAGCTTCTAACTTCAACTCCTAACTCCAACTTCAACTCAACTCCTAACTCCAACTTCAACTCAACTCCTAACTCCAACTTCAACTGGTTTCTCGGCGGCTGGCTTCGCCTTATATTCTCTTCTCGCCGGCCTGAGGCGTGACCGACGGTGGAAAGGGGGCATCCCTTAGCTCCCTATTGGTCCGGATGATGTAGACCGTCTCCCGGTCGGGCCGCTCTTGATCCACCCTCGTCGTCCATTGGCTTCCTCTGGGTCCATCCCAGGCCCCGATGGACGTTACTGGTTACGGGACCCGGCGTCGCATATGTTACGCCCCCTATTGTTCTCCCAGTTTGCGGCTAATCTCGATGCTTTTCTGGTATGTAGGCCTAAACACTTTGTTATTTCACGAACGCTTTGTTCACTGTTCATATCCCTATCCCGTCACCAAAACACATTGCAAAATGAATTAAACTTAAGGAAAATACTACAGTACAAATTGGCAAAGGCGGAAAATTGAAAACACAAATCCGCATCAACACTTATCACCCAAAAATAAAACTGCTTACATATACATACTTAATTAAATCGACACGCCAGATAGACATATTTTTATCGACCAGTTATTTCTACCATTATTGACTAATTACATGGGATTGAACGTAGGGTTTCATTAGATCATAGTACAATTCCTTAAGTATGCATTACAACATTAATCTTATTATTAAGTCGTCGGTTTGATTCTTACAGTAGGCCTCTCAATATTTAACGTTATTTATACATTACATCGTTACAGGTCAATCCTTATCATTAACATTGATTTAACGCTATTTATACATTACGTCATTACCGGTCAATCCTTATCATTAACATTGATTTAACGTTATTTATACATTACATCATTACAGGTCAATCCTTATCATTTACATTTAAAATTTACCACTCCGCATATTCTCTTCCTTTCTTTTTCTTTTTAATTTTTTTTTCTTTAACAATGACAACATGTACTTGATACTTAGTTTTATTTTTAATTTTAGCTTAAATAAAACAAGCTATCGTACTTCTTAGTTGGACCAAACATATTTGTCAATATGTGACATAGAGATACAAAACAAAGGGCTAAAATTATACAGACAACGTGGCATTTCTTAGTGAATCAATTAACATAAAAACTTATTTACATGGGATACATGCTTCAAGCGGGTCCCCTAATGTTAATGTTCTGTATACATCTTTGTAATTTCTTTTGGGATTACAAAGTACATGAATTTGCATCAACGCCACTTTCCCGAAAGGAATGCTTACATATACTAACATAATCAAATTCGATAGACACTTTTTTTTTTTCAAGAAATTATGTTAAACCTTATTACTAGAAGAACAATCAAGAAAACTTGGCGTAAATTAATTAATGTAACCTTATTTACACCTAAATAATGAAAATTCTTACTTCAATATGTAAGCTGGATTGAATGCAAAACATTTTTTTTTTTGGACTTTCATTACACTAATCATTATCTTATCAAATCAGCTTTCTTCCACCCCTGGTATAAGAATATAGGAAAAGAATAAAAATAGAGAACACTAAAAAATTATATAAGCCACATTCCACCCGGCAGACAATTGAAAATTTTCCAAACAAGAATTATTTTGAGCTTCATTATTACTAGATTAAAACAACTATTTTAAAATAGACCGACAAATTATATTGCTTAAACGAGTAATCAAAACAATAATTGCATGTTTACAGATAGGTTATATACCTACAACCTACAAATTTGTATAAAAAAAAAACACAATATTGGGAGCTTAAATAACTAATGACAAATTAACATTATTCTTAAAAATAATTAAAACTCACAAATTAACATTATTCAACTAGGTGTAATACATGAAAACATAAGACATGAAAGCCTCGATCTAAAGTAATATTAATGTTTATTCCAACACGGCATTTACTTATTTGCGATTAATTAAACTATTTTGTTACAACCCCGTGTGCTAAAATTCCTTCTGCAGACAGATTTCAAAAGCCTAAAAAAGTCGGAATCTTATATCTCTTCAACCGTGTTACATTTTTTTTTTTCGAGATAATATTCTATTACGTTATATATTATATATTACATCAATATCAAACATCGTCGGCAATAATACAATCAATACATTTTTTATTATTTGCCACAAGTTAGATTAATTCGGGATGATCTCGTTATCATTTCAAATTGCAATGTCCCGTTCATTTCGGTCCTTAACTACATATAAAACGAGTAACCCCCACCTGCAGAGGTGGCCTGGGTTATCTAAATTATCATTACCTTACCTAAATTAAACATATCAGTTGCTCATTAATTAGGTACATATTACATTGATATTATGATTCACCACTTTGCCTCAATTTCTAATTCAGCCTCTACCTTCTTAATTGATTGACCCATGTTATCTTTATTGATAATGACCGCCTGGTCGTGCGTTGCGGGATCTTCGCGCCCTTATATTAATAATATAATTTATACGATCCTACATCTCGCGGATAGTGTCGCCATGTGTCAGCGCTTTCTAAAACATCTCTATTGTCTGTCGAGGACAATAGTAAGTTTACTGCGACGACTTTCGGAATTATTACCTTGTTTTTCTAAAAAATGTCTTTCCCAAAACAATGGCGACTTCTCTAACAAACGCAGCTTTCTAAACCGTTGTCCCATGTGTTCGCATTTGGCCAAGATGTTCTTTCTATTGTTTAATCGGGGTTAGAGATATACGTCCCGCTGCAAGAAAAGGTTTACCGTTTTTACCCTTCCAAGATGTTACTTAAGAACAAAAGGTTGCGAACGTATTGTCCATCCTAACAAAAGGCCGTGCACTATTAATGTCTTCGGCGATACCCAACGCCTTCGGCAACCCTAACTTTCTAATTCATTGTTTCATATGTTTTATGGCGGGCTATCCTAAGAGCC
>JADDOH010015900.1:0-12704 GCA_016648135.1 Agrypnia vestita | reverse complement strand
ATCACCAGCAGTGTCCCCGTTATATATTGTCAGGAGACGTTTCAATAGTACCATCATCATCATCTTCATTAGCGGTGTTCCAGTCATATATAGTCAGGAGGCGTTCCGATAGTATCATCACCATCATTAGCAGTGTCCCAGTTGTATATCGTCAGGAGACGTTTCAATAGTATCATCATCAACATCTTCATTAGCGGTGTTCCAGTCACATATAGTCAGGAGGCGTTCTGATAGTATCATCATCATCACTAGCGGTGTTCCAGATATATATCGTCGGGAGGCGTTGCGATAGTATCATCATCATCATCGTCATCACTAGCGGTGGTTCAGCTTTATATCGTCAGGAGGCGTTTCGATAGTATCATCAACATCATCATCATTAGCAGTGTCCCAGTTATATATTGTCAGGAGACGTTTCAATAGCGTCATCATCATCACCATCATTAGCAGCGTCCCAGTTGTATGTAGTCAGGAGGCGTTTCGATAGTATCATCATCAACATCATCGTTAGCAGCGTCCCAGTTGTATATAGTCAGGAGGCGTTGCGATAGTATCTTCATCAACATCATCGTTAGCAGTGTC
This sequence comes from Agrypnia vestita, assembly GCA_016648135.1. Lineage (NCBI taxonomy): Eukaryota > Metazoa > Arthropoda > Insecta > Trichoptera > Phryganeidae > Agrypnia > Agrypnia vestita. The sequence goes on along the minus strand of JADDOH010015900.1, from coordinate 12,122 downwards.
CCAGTTACATATAGTCAGGAGGTGTTTCAATAGTATCATCATCATCATCATCACTAGCAGTGTCCCAGTTATATATAGTCAGCGGGCGTTTCGATAGCATCATCATCATCATCATTAGCGGTGTTTCAGCTATATATCGTCAGGAGTCGTTACGATAGTATCCTCACCATCATTAGCGGTGTTTCGGCTATATATAGTCAGGAGACGTTACGATAGTATCATCATCATCATCATCATCACTAGCGGTGGTTCAGCTATATATCGTCAGGAGGCGTTTCGATAGCATCATCAACGTCATCATTAGCGGTGTCCCAGTTGTATATCGTCAGGAAACGTTACGATAGTATCATCATCATCATCATCATCATTAGCGGCGGTTCAGCTAAATGTCATCAGGTGACGTTTCGATAGTGACAACATCATCTTCATCAGTGATGGCAGGGTTCCAGTTACACATCAGTCGGAGATAATTAGGCAGATCCCATCATCATCGATGGCAGGATTCTAGCTGTACACCATTTGGAGAAAATACACCGACACCCCTGGCCAGGGGCTAGGCATATCCCTACTGTCCAGATCCACCTTTCCATCTACTAATACGAGGGGTCATGGCCTCGTGAAACCACATGGCAACCAACCATTACAAGTATTTATTTATGTATTGTATATGTATGTATATGTATGTATATTATATTTTATTAGTATGTATCTATTCGTACGTAGTGTATGAGGGGGCTCTTCACGGGTGGCACAACACCCGTGCGGATGTCTTCCCTCGTCTGGAATGGATTGAACGTATTGATGCATATCAGATTATAATAAGTACTACCTGGGAGGGTGGTTGCAGTCACTGTAGTGTCGCGAATGGCCAATGGGCTGCAGTTGCTCACAGGCGAGGGTTGGGGAGCCTAGGAAACTCCCCTTCCCCACTCGCATATTTTTGACTTGACAGGTGGCCCGGGACCATCTTTACAGTAGCTTCAGTATATATACCGTAGTTTAACTTAGTTTAACCTGGAGGAGTTGGAATTCGGGGGGCAAACTGGCTCTGAGCCCGGACGCCAGACACTGACGCGAGGGATGGTGCGGTACTTTGCACAGAAGAGGCCCAACATGAAAAGGCGCATCCAGGCTCAGGTCAACGTATCCGGAACTCGTGTCGGGAGAAGGAAGATGGGATCAGTCACCGATGAGCCTTTGGGTACGGAGGGGCCGAATTTAAAGCAACCACATTTTCCGCGTACACATACATTTACACATACCTTCTACAAACCCCTTATCCATTAGAACCCAACGTACCACTAGAATGAGACATAGGGCCAGATACAGGTGACGGAACTTAGGCCGGCTAGTAAATAAACGTAACAATGTAATTGATATAAAGATAATGCAGAGTAAATATAAAAGATCGTAGGGAATAAGCACAGCGAGATAACGGCGGAAGATAAAATTATTAATCAGCGAGGGCGTCGAAGACGGAATCATCCATAGGAGCGGCTACGAAGGACTCGAGGGCTTTCAGGGGATCTATGTACTCTATATGTGCATGCGCATGTGATAACGGCACGTCACTAACCTTTCCAGTGGATGGCGGTCGATCCCATACAGGTAGGACAATGGGGGATCGAGCGGAGAGGGCATGGAAGCAGAGGATCGCGCACTCTGGAAGCGCAGCTACACCAGATGCAGTGGTTTCAGTCCGTAGGAATGATAGGTAAATAATATAGGGCCACGGAACATAGTATGTTTAGCAATTGCACCGTAGGGCTTAATTGACGTGCTAGGTAGTTTTGTTTGCGTTTTCCATGAACATTCACGAACTTCATACCCCAGTATTTAATTTAAGTTTAGCTTGCGTCAGGGTTACCACAAAACCAATTCATCCCCTATAGTTCGAAACAAAAAATTACACAACGTGAACTGGGGAGGTCTTGAATAAAGCGAGGGTGTTTGGAAATACTACGTTAAAAACCGTAGAGCCTTCACCCGACGTAGATAGATAGCTTGTTTGCCTCTAACAAGGCGTAAACTCAGTTAGGAGTAGGATCGAGCTGAAAGGCGAAGAAGAGGAGCCATCACAAGATTTTAAGTGTGTAAAGACATTGAAAGTACTTTACTGCACTTTTGTCAGAAGCAAACTCGAGTATGCAACGCAAGTATGGAACCCCCAGTATATGATCTATGTAAATTGCTTGAACAAATTTAAAAAAAATTTATTCGCTTTCTCAACTTTAAATTTAATTGCGCTTCTGACGGTTATGACAGTTCATGCAAAAAATATCACATCCTACCGTTATACAGACGTCGGGAAATAGGTGATTTGACGTACCTACTAAAAATTGTATCAGGCAACGTTGACTGTCCTGAACTATTAAATAGACTAAAATTCCATGTTCCCTGTAGATCTCGTAGACACAACCCAGTCTTTCACATTGATTTTACCTCATCCAACTATCGTCGTAATTCATATTTCTTGAGGGTATGCGATGCATTCAATAAACTGATAAGATTATTGGATATTGATCTGTTCGAGTGCAGCCACACAAGATTAAGAAAAATTTTGAGTGCTGAATTTTTTTCCACGTAATAATTAAGTTTCTTTGTCTTTTGTTTAAATTTTTTATTCTTTCTTTCTATATAATTTTTAATATGCCTTAGTCATTCATAAATATTTATCATTACTGACATATTTCTAAATGTGGAGACCTGTAATTGGCCATCTATATTGTATCAATGTTTTCTATGCTTTTTTTTTGTGCTGTTGGTCTTCCATAAACATTAAATAAATAAATAAATAAATACCTGTCACATCAATGCTCATAGTATTTTCAAATACTAAGAATATTGAATCACTAGGCGGGAATCATAACCACAACAACAACAAACACCAACAAGCTAACCATCTTTGTAATACTATCGTTTAAATTAAGAAAATAGCAATCTTTTTAAAACCTGTAGCAAGTTTATTTTATTGAAAGACGCAATAAAATAACTTAAGAGAATTCAAATATGATGTAAACATTTTTATTGACATAGGATCAGCTAAATGCCAGTGACTTAAACATCATTGATGAAAACTCTGCCCACCCCTGCAGAACATACTTTCTATAGTAACCTAAGCTAAAGTCGTTGTATAACTCCTTTAGCTTGTAAATTGTATTTCCAGTAATAGCTACATAATATTTTCTCCATACGCAACATACATTTTGTGGCCACAAGTCAGTATAGAATAAAGCCAATGTGCCGAAAGTATGCAAAGAATTAAATCTATGTGCACAAAACATGAGAAAATGTCAATTCTTCATATAAATAATGGATCCATACTAAAAAATATAGTGCTGTTTATCTGGAAAGTTTGCCTAGTAATTATTTAAAATATTTTTATAAATCTAGTCTATGCAATTATTTTTTAAACAGTTTTATTCGTTTATCATCTCAGAATCTACTAAACGTCACATAGGCTTTATTACATATACAGCGACGATATATTTCAAGAAATTGTTTCGAAGACGCAATACTTATTATGTTAATGTAAAGATGATGACATTTCTACATACATATTACTTAAGTACATATTGACTGATTGAAATCCTGTTCTCACTTGAGAATTTTTTTTTTTCATTTTGTCACGTTTGGATGGCCATAATCGAAAATCGTTCGTTATTCTTGAATTTGAGGAAGGCTTTTTCAATATTCACTCGATTTTATCTTTCGACTTTGCCTTTTTTCCGGCTCAGATCAACACAACACAGTTATTACAATTGTCAATAAATAAGTGAAATTAAGAGATAAGCCTGTAATAACTTCTTTCAAAGAATATTTAACGTTTTAACAACACAAACACAGTTACATATTAGAAAAAAGAATAGAACTAAAGAAGAATTTAAAAACGTGAAAAACTATTTTAAACGAGATACAAGCAATCAGCGCAAACGCCGAATCAGCGCAAAAAGAGCAAAATAAAACTATCCACGCATATCAACGCATCCAATTAAAGAAAACACATACAGGATTACCCAATTTTAGGAATCGCGACATAATATGTATTATAATATAAATAGATAGACATAATATAGATATATAAAATGCGTTCTATAATAGTGCGGTTCACCGTAGTACAAGCAAAAAAAATCTGCAAACTGCAACTCTTCTATATACCTACGACTGATATCGATGGATTCCTTGTGACGTCTAGAATACAGATCTGTCGGTCGTAGAGTTCCAAAGTGGTGGAGGGGGGAGGGGGGAGCAATCAAAGATGGCGGATGAGTACTTTTTCTTTTCGCTGTATCTCGATAAATACTGGACGGATTTCTCTGTTTTTAATTTTATTTGAACCGTAATTGTATTGTCTACGTTTCTTTTTCAGACATTTATTACGTCAAAGTAATAGTTTAAAATATATTTTGTAAAATCTAAAATTTTTACAAAAGTGTAAAAATGTTTCAAAGGATTACTCTAAAAGTAGACAGTTTTAGTGAATAAAAGTTCATATGAAATATGTGGAGAAACAAATTAGCAATTCAAAAAGATAAACATTATTACTCTAGGATATATACTGATTGAGTTATGACCAGTCATGCGTAACGGGCGCGCGGGCCGTGCGCTATTGCTGTTGAAAAACGTTTCGAAGGATTACTTGAAAACCACTCAAAAATAATCAACAAGAATTAAAATACGTAAGAAAGGTTCCCATAGATGACTTTATAAACCATTAACACATATTGGTTGCCGTATCCCAAAATAAAAATAACACTATAATATGTAGTGTTATAGAAATTAATATTATTCATACAATTATAAAAAATAATAATATAATGTTAGGTGTAAAGTATAACTATATTGTTGAATAACTGTTGTCTGCATTTGTGCAAAAAAGTGATTTTGAGTTACAATAACAAATCGGATTCACGGAATCCGTAAAACAAAATGGAACATGCTGGATCTGGTCTTTGCGAAATCTGGGTTGAAGCAGATATTTTGGGGAAAACACAGCACGAAATATCTTTGTGGCGTGTTTCCAAAGTAAAGAAATTTATAGACAAAACCGAAAATCGCTCTGCTCAACTAAATGAACTTCTTGAGCTTATGAAATCTCTGAATGATTACTCTCAAGCGAGTTTGGAAATGTTAACAACGTGGCAATTTATTGAATCCAAAATCGATATCATTTACGAAATGTTACACGACTGTGATGAACAAAACAAATCAAACGCCATGTATATATGTACTGGAGAACTTACATCGAGTTGGCTTGTCTAATACTTAAATTTATTCGGGCAGAGAGTGAGGGTGATTGGCTATTACATGTTGAAGTAGTTACGCAAATGCTGTCCTGGAAATCACACGAATTATGCTCGCTGGGGGTCTATTTACCTTCATGATATTAAATCTTTACCTGAAACTGCTAAAGAGGTGCATGAAGAATTTTTAAAAAGCAACTTTGTGATAAAGCAAACAAAAAAACATTTAATGAAAAATCACCGGACCAGGGCCTGAAACACGTGAACAAAGAGCACAAAGTAGCTGGAGGATTTGTAGGAATTACCAGGACAGAAACTGCTCGAGATCGCTGGTGCATCACTTTCAACGCTCGGTCTAATTTAGCCATTCTGGCTAAGCAAATGTATGGGTTGGAAACAGAAGACTCACGTGAAGATACTTCAAGCAAGCCAAACTTCAAAAAAGATGAATCAGATGTTCAAAAACTTTCAAAAATTTTCAAAAAATGTAAGGTATTTGAGTCAGAAAGCGATAAGATAATGAACATATTTACTAGTGAAACCGCATCGGATGAAATCACCACTGATCCACTTGCGGCAAAGACTTGAGGCCAGAAACTGGCAGATGACGTTTTACTGAAAGATTGATGCTTAAAACAAATGCAAAAAAAAAAACAAATCAAGAACTTTTCAGGATCTATATAAATTAACCATGAGAAGAAAGTTAAAAAAAAAAAGATGTTTCAATTGATGCCGAGAAATTAGTGAGACAAATGTTTTGACCTTAAATCCATATTGAAACACGAACTTAAAGATCCACCACCGTCTTTAGTTGATGAAAACAGCCAAAATAGACAATGCTTGAAATCAGTTCTAGCTGATATACTGAAAGAAAAAGGCTCAGTACTGGACTCACTACAAATAGAAGAGCGATCGAAAACAATGAAGATTATTGATGGTCAAGCTCTCATTCACGCACTCGGTAAGATTTGGAGATTTAAAGAGCATATTTCTTAAAATAATTAAGGACCATTTTAAAGACTACCAGAGCCTTCACGTAATTTTCGACCGATATAATTTGCTTTAAATTAAATCTGGTACAAGAATCAAAAGAGCAAAAATTACACCCATTGAGTATAAAATAACTGGCTGTGATACTCCATTGCCAAAAAATTGGGACCGATTCATATACCATTCACAAAATAAGGCAAACCTTGCAGATTTCATTTTACAAGGTATTACCGAAAGAGCGGCAACACTAGGCGACGGGGAACTTTTAACTGCAGGTGGCTTAAAAAAAAAATGACTACCAACTTAAACAGAGAAACACTTCACTTACAGAGCGATCAAGAAGAGGGTGATACCCGGTTTGTATTGCACGCTATAGCAGGGATACAACACAATCGTAGTGTATAGCCGTGAAACAGATGTACTGCTGTTGCTCATACATCATATTGATAAATTACCACGTAGAGTCTGGGTTCAGAGTGGTATAGCTAAAGGTCATAAATATGTTCCTGTACATGAGATTGTAAAGGAGCTTGGACAGGAAAAAAACCCTCTGCTTGCCTACCATTACGGGTTGTGACACCACCAGCGCATTTGCTGGATTCACAAAAAGAACAAGTTGGCAGGTATTATTAGAGAACCACATGTCTTTAGAAATCTTCGGCTGTAATGCGAACCTCACGGAAAATGCGATGAAGCATACCGAAAAGTTTGTGATTGCAATGTACTGCCGTTAAAAACAGCAATTAAAAGAGATTGGCAATATTGACCATCTCAGGGCGGCTGTGTTCCCAAATATAAACAGTCTTGATAAATTACCCCCCACCAAAGAAGTGCTGGTGCATCACCTTCGAAAGGCCAATTATCAAAGTTATATTCGGAAGACAGCGGATAAGCCTTTACAAGACTTGCCTTCACCAGAAACCTGAGGTTGCATTTTAAAAGGAAATTAAATTAAATTAAATTAATTAATTCACTTATTTATATTATTCCATTTTTCGAATGAAAATGGAATAATATAAATAAGTGAATTAATAATTCAAAGAGAAACATATAACTATCAAATATTGACGACTTGTTAAGTCGCTGGGATAGTGAAATTGGTAACACGCTGTGCGCGAAACACAGAGGTCCGTGGTTCGAATCCAGGTTCCAGCATTTAATTTTTCAGTTTTATTATTTGATATCTGTGTATTTCTCTTTATTTCATTTATTTATTTCGTATTAAATATATATATATATATATATATATGTATATTGTCATTCACTGCAAATTCAATGCAAATGCTTTATCAAAAGCATCAAGCTTTTGATCAAGCGAGTCTTAAAATAGGTCTGGATTGGATTGTAAACAAAATTCTACAAAGGATTTGGCGGCACTTGCTGACATATTTTTGTGAGGGTTTAATGTAAGAGAGGGTTAAGAGGATAATTTTTTTTCTTATTCTAATTATCATACAAGAGACAACTGGTTTGGTAATGATATTTTTCTGAGTTTTCATTTTGTGAGAATCGGTTTTCAAGTCATAGGAAGTCTTCGGGAACGGGAACGGGTTACGATACCACCAACTGCACCGTCACAACATTTTTCTTCAAAATCTCTAGTTATTCAATCGGTAATACATGAATCACCCAGCACAAGCAGAGAAAGTACTTTACATGACTCAGCACCTATACCTACCGATAAATTACGAAGATCGCAGAGATTAAAAGAAAAAAGTTCTAGAAAATAGTCAAGTGAGTTTCGATATCACAGAGGGCGCCAATATCAGCACGATTGAGGGCGAATAAATTGAACTTCACAATTCGAATCAGAGATAGCATTAGTTTCGCTCGCAACTGATACATGAAACATGGCGACGATTTGGTTACACTGAACTGAACTCGAAGTACAATAGCCTTATTAGTGGGAGACTTTCATGTCGCCCGCGAACAAGTACGGCTAGTCCGTAACTTTTGAGGCCTTTTTAGCCTTGACAATGGCACGTGATACCGTGTTGAAACATCGGCCTAGGTCTTCCCAGGGAGACCATTTACAGAAAACGCGAGATATTCCAGAATCTACTTTTGTTACATATATATATATATATGTTTTAATTAAAAGATATACTATCATAGAATATGGTTGTAAATTTATAGAGCGAAATTCTTAATATTTCTCTAGTTACAGCTTTGAACAAATAAATTGCCGCGGCAGCGATTACGTCCATCTCAAGTGCTTCGCCAGGCAGCAATGAGTCATGCACTAATGTGTGAGCACCGTTGGGCGACGTTGGCGCTCTGCCGAGGTTGACCAACACCACCTGATGCGGCGGGAATCAAGCAGCCTGATTCGCTCGCGACAATATTGTGATATTGTGTGAATTACTATCGATATATTTGAATTATTATCTGTAGTATCTCTACTCCGGATGAGATTGGGATAGCCTCCAATTAAACACGGGATACTTTGTATATGCACTTATATTTGGGACTTGACGTGAGGAACTACCGTTCTACCTCCTGTATATGTCGCGGGCGCTAAAGCAAAAGAAACCGCGTCCTCAAAATGGCGGCCTATTTATATCCGCGCTCCCTAGGGATACCACATTATCGATAAAATGAAACGGAGTAAAAGAATTGAAAGAATAAAGGAACTTGTTCTTTTCAGCAGTAAGTATCCATATATAAATTTGATATAGGTACTGCTGTAAATTTATGTACTGTTATTATTTATTGATTTAGATTTCTTTACAAATTTATAAAGAAGAATTTTTAAATATTTATTGTAATGATAGGACTCATAACTTTTTAAAAAGTATCTTTAAAAAGTTATGAGTCCTATTATAAGATTTAGTTTTATGTTTACTAAATATAGTAAAAATTACATTATAATACATTAAAATCACCCCTCATCCAGTTACCGTGCTCTGAAAGATCATACATGGTTTTATGTACGAATAGTGGCAATTTATTTTACAAAAAAATAATCAGCTTTTTTTTAATCCTACGGCGTGATTTAAAAGCACGGCGTAGGCTGACAAATTTAATATTTCCTCTCGATGCGATTATTAACATGGCTTACCTTTTTCTGTTTTAATTGTAGACAATACTGTAAATAATGACGAAGATGGAATCTTTACAACTGAAGAACACTCCCTAGTAAACGAGGTAAATAGGTGTATAATATTATCTTCTACCATATTTGAAATATTATTATCATTCGTGTTAAACAAGGATATAATATTATATTATTATCTGTAGATACTTAACGCTGTTTTCTATTCTAGCCATATCAAGATTACTCTTCAGAGTCATACCAACCCTCAAACGCAGAATTCAGATACTCTGAAGAGGTACGCGCTTTAAATTAAATGTTGATTTTGATACTTTTTTTTATAATCAAATATAATTTTATTAACATACTTTCTTTGAAATTTCTACTGTTTTCTTGTTTATAGGATTTCACTTACTCTGAAGATGACGATGGAGAGACGACTATTCATAAGAGCGTTTGTGATTTTGTGCCCAAATCTGAGATGGGTGAAACAGAAGCTAGCTCACGAATTAATTTTAATCATGGGTATACTATTGAAGATAATGAAAATTTGGACATGAAAGTTTTATCAGGAACTAACCCAAGTACTTCATTTCCACAAAATTTTAACGTATTGACCGAATCCAAGAAGAAAGCCGATCAAAAAATAACTAAAAAAAGAGTTCAACTGCCAGACTTCTGTTTTTATTGTGAGAAGGACATACATAATTTTTCAAGGCATGTTTTCAGAAACCACGAGATAGAGTGCGAAGTTCAAAAAATCTTATCAACACAAAAAAATACCAAGGAAAGAAAAGTTTTACTTACCAAATTATGTAAAAAATCTTTTTTTTTTTTTTTAAATTTAATGGCTTGTCACCCAGTAAAAGGATGTTATTGCCAAAAACTAGTCAATAGGTCATCGACATAAACATTACAGCTCAATGCAATTACTCTCTAAAAATCGTAGTAACACTTTCAATACTTCCCGTCGGCAGTCTGTAAGCAAGAGCTGGATATTTGTAGGGAAAGGGACATTAAGATCTGCAAGATCCTGGAGTAGGGACTGAGTACCGACATTTAAAATGCAATTGAAAAACAAGTGGTTCAAATCCTCCTCCTCTTGTCCACACTCACAGATTGAGGAGTTAAGAACATGAATTTTTGCAAGGTGTAAGCGGATAGAGCAATGACCCAGACGCATTCGGCAAACCTCTCCCTCTTGCTCAATCTGATCCTGTGAAACCAGGTTCGAGATGGGATAAGTGGCTGAATAGCGGCGTAGTGTCGACCTTTTGACATTTTAGTGAGGAGGTCCCAATGAGACTGCCACTGAAGTGCGGCATCGTTTCTTGTAATATTGAAAAGATCGCTCACTGGAGTAGTGGAAAATGTGGCATCCCCCTGTGAGATTGCATTTTTAGTCAGCGAGTCTACCATTTCATTACCAGGGATGCCTACATGACTCGGAATCCAAGCCAAAACAATTTCAAATTTATCCAAGGAAAGGTCGTGAATTATACTCCGAATTTCCATGCAGATCTGATCATCAGGGTGCCGAAAGGGGCTGGATTTAATTTTGAGCAGAGAACTTAAGGAATCTGAAAGAATAAGGCACTTCTTTGATTGTTTTGGTTTACATGATTTTAGCGCTTCTCGGATTGCCAAGCACTCAGCAGTAAAAATTGATGTCTCTTTAGGGAGTTGAAATATACCTTGGATACCATCATTTGGACAATAAAACGCAGCACCCGTACAGCCGGTTGCCTGGAGTTTGGATCCGTCAGTGAAAATTTGAGTCCAGCCATACCATTCTTTATTTATTATTTCAGACAATATTCTCTTAGGGTTAGGAGTGAATTTGTCAATTCCCAAGGAGATGACTTTAGGGGAAAAAATGTGATTAGAAAAAGGAATTTTGTAGATAGGGAGAACAGGGTTTGATTGAACTCGAGGGATGAAACTCCCCAATCTGGAGAAGCTCCGAGTCAAAAGAGGAGGAGTTTTGCCTTTCCAATATGCACTTGACTTTGTGAGATCAAGGAGGGATTGAGAAATAGCAAGAATAGGGTGGTTGGGGGACCCTGAAACACTTTATAGTAAAATTGTCAGCTAAATATTGCCTTCTGATTGCGAGAGGGGGCTCCAATGTTTCCACCTGCAATGCATTAATCGGAGATGATCTCATGGCTCCAATAATCAACCTCAAGCATTTTGACTGAATTTTGTCTAGTTTTATTCCTAAATATTTCGGAAGAGGATCAAGCAAAAAACTAGCATAATCTATATGGTTCCGGATAAAGGCATTATACATGAGTTTCAGAGTTAAAGGATGAGATCCCCACCATACACCTGATGTCGCACGGAGGAGGTTCAATTTCGTTTCGCACTAAGAGACCATGGAGTTTACTTGGGAGGCCCAATTTAATTTTCTATTGAAGATAATGCCTAAAAATTTTATTTCTTTGGCGAGTGGGATACTGAAGCCATCAAATGTGACACACGTCTGGGAAATACGATGTTTTCTTGAGAAAACTATGGCCTGACTTTTTGAGGGGGCCATTTCGAGTCCATGGGAGATAAGCCAGGAGTTGAGCCCCGAGAGAGCTCTAGCAAGCTTCTTTAAAGCAACATGTATATCCTTATCAGAGCAGTAAATTGCTATGTCATCCGCGTATTGGAGTCTGGAGCATATCTCTCGAATGGACTCTTCAAGGTCAGCAGTAAATAAACTATACAGAAGGGGGCTGAGGACCGAACCTTGCGGGAGTCCCTTCCAAAGATTTCTGAATAATTTATGAGACGGACCATCTATTAAGATCGTCCTTTCACATAAAATATTAAAGACTAGTTGTACTAATTTTAATGGAAGACCC
>JADDOH010015898.1:0-14132 GCA_016648135.1 Agrypnia vestita | reverse complement strand
TTGCTGAATCAATTGAAAAAAAAGGGTTTTACTCGCATACTGATTCAAGGTTTTCGCAGGCACCAGAATGTGGAAGTAAGAGTATCTTCTGGGATGAATGTCGTATTTTGGAGACGATTTGCTCGAGTATCTAAACCTAGACCCTACATTTGAGTATAGCATACAGTGGGCTGAACATGGAGGTCGATATACTTAGAAAATTATTTTTGGAAATTGCTTTTTTCTTGCTAGACATTTTCAAAAGGGATCTAAACTAACATCATATAATGTGAAACAAGGATTTAATTTCAATTAATCACATTATTGTATGTACATCCGTAGTTATAGCATCCGTGTTGTAGGTACATAAGTAATAACTGTATAGAATATTGAATTTATAATTACTTTATGCTTACTTTGTTCATACAGAAATTATCGTACAGATGTCAGCGACATAGTGTTCCTATTTAAAATTATTAAAATTATATTGAACTGCCCTGAACTTATTCAGATAGTCTCGTATAATATACCAAGACAAACGAGACATCACGACGCGTTCTTTGTAGCGACCCACAGGAATAACTATGCATTAAATTCACCGTTAGCACGCATGCATCGCCTTGGAAACAAATTTTCGGAATTCGTAGACATTTTTCGTTGTAGGAGCATACCCGAATTAAAGAAACACTTAGAATATACCAATAGAATTAATTACAGTTTAATGGACGAAATTTTTACTTATGTTTTGTTCCACATTAATAACTGTCCCAATTATTGTTCATTTCCCTTTTAAATATGTTTTGATTTTTATCTCTAATATTTATTTTTTTGTTTTATTTTATCTTCTTATCTTATTTATCTGGTATATTGGTTTAATTATCTTTATTTTACTTTATTATTAAATTGTTAAAATGCTTCTAATTATTACTGTTTGTCATTTATCTTAAATATATTTTATTTATATTATTATTTTTTAATTATTTACTGTAAAACGTGTTTTATGTTAGGTACATAAAAATCCTTTTAATTTTCTTGTACTGTAAAAGCCCACTTTTGTTGATTAATACATAAATAAATATTTCATTCCTTAACTTTATTACTCACAAAGCGATGATTGTGCAGTATATTGAAGTATAATAATAACTAAGTACCTATTCTGTTTATATTTTATGTTAATTAATGTCATTTTTGGCTAGTTAATAAACTTAGAACATACAATCTACGAAAAAAATCATAAATAGTGCACCTGTGCCTGAAACATAACATATGTGTAAAAATGAGGAAAAATAAATACAATACCAGACAGGTGATTTTTTTTTTCATTTCAAAATAAATACAAAATGAAATATAATATTGCACACTCACGTGAAAGTTGAGGAATATTAATTTTTCTATGGAGATCCATTTTCATCCCGCTGTGCGGCATTGTCGGAGTCGCCTTTGTTTCGTTACGATATCATTAAAAAAACTTACTAAAATAGTTGAATTGTCCCTCAATTACGTTGTTAATTAAACTCACATCGTACTGGCTCACATCTCTTTTCCATAAATAGATTATCGAATTAAGCAGATTACGCCGGAACTATCTGGAAACATGACACTTGATATGCAGAATATAATATTATTACGCTAATCAACTTGAATCATCTTAATTATACATACGCTTCATTTAATAGTATTTTTGTACCTCAATTGGATTAAATAGGGAAACTAGTGTCTAGAATAAAGGTAATACTAAAGTTGATAGCTTCTGACGTGGTGCCTTCATATAAAGAAACGTGAATAGGCATGAAATAACATTTTATATTGTAGGTACACCTCTAAATTAAGTTTTTTTCTACACATTTTTAATTTCGCGCAAATACGCCCGCAGCTGTCATTTCTTCTACGTGACGTTAAGCCTCGGTAAACATTGCATTGTGTCTAAGGCAACGGTTCAAAGACACGGTGATGGGTACTGAGGCGTGACGTCGTTCGCTCTGACCGGTGTTTCAGTTAAAATGGCGGATCGCACAATTTTATACTTTTATTTTATTGAAAATCTTATTAATCTCAAAGTGTATATTGAAACTGGATCATTTTTTAGAATCCTTTCAAAATAGTTTCTTCTCTAAAATCACTTATTATTTGATTTTTTCATACTGTCATCATGCCTATTGATATTGCTGTCCCAACACTTAATATTGTTATTGTTATCCCAACACTTAATAAATGAAAAAATAATAAATAAACGAGATGTAGGTATAGGTATACGTAGGTGTTCGATGTTCGTCAAAAGGGAGATTGATATACTCGTATTTCCATATATCTCTCTCAATTTAAATACCTTTATTTGCGGTGTCCGATGTCTGCAATTCCTCTAGAAAAGTGATTTCTCCGTTGCCTTCTTATCCGGGCGGTCTGGTCTGACAGCTTCAAACGGATTACCGAAGTACCTATCGAAAACCTAAGCTCAAATTCTCGTGTTTCGACTAAAATTAGATTAAAGAAATATTAATGCTATATTTAAAACTTATGGAAAAAATATTATTTCACATGCACTTATTAATTTCTTTAACCACAGCGTCCTGATGTAAAATTATGGCGAAATTGTCATTGTCGCGTTGGACTCGTATATATGTAAATTTTGACGTTTGACGGATAATCGCCATGTTTCACGTCGCACTGTCGCGTTGTCTCTCTCTCTCTCTCAAGTAGAAACTGAAAGAAAAAAACACCGATGTATCGTTGAGAGAACAATCATAATATCCCAATATTGCTATTTTCAGAATATGGCCGAATATGTCATTTTATTTGCATAACAGATTGTAATAATCGGCTAGAAAACAAAATCCATGTTAAGACCACGTCGTCGTCACGTCTATAGCAATCATCGCGGTGACGAAATATGTCGCCAAGCCCATAGCAATCATCGCGGTGACGAAATATGTCGCCACACCCATAGCAATCATCGCGGTGACGAAATATGTCGCCACGCCCATAGATTAATAATAACTCAGATTGATTGGTACCTTTATTAAAAATATAAAAAATCCCCCATTCTAGTATTGAATAATAATATATAGGTAGGTACATAGTAATAAAGATAAAAAATTTAAACAATAAAAAGTAATATTTGAAGTAAATCGAAATAAAAACACGCGATGAGTCCATGGAACTCGATGTCTAGATGTGTGTTGGAGGGTAGTTTTCGAAAGGTCTTGACGGAATATTTCGTTATATCCGGCTCATTAGTTTTCTTGTTTTCTTGTTATGTCGTCTTATAAACTCAAGACAGGATCTGGACTTCTTCGGTATAAGCCTATCCAGATTCAAACAATCTCTGATTAGATGGTCCAGATCTTGTCTCCATCTTGTTAGTACTTTTCATTTGCCCTTGCTTTTGTTTTAAATTGCTATAAGTTTTATTCCGATGTATTTTATGTTGTTCACGTCATGTATTATACTTTATTGGACTATTTCCGTTAATTTCATTAAATAAATAAATATTTCTTGGCCATCTGAATGATGAGGTCCAGTATATTGTTTGGCTCTTATCTCGAAACAGCTTTCGTAAAATGAAAACCCTAGAACATAGAAGCACACGTGCTGAACAAATATGACTTTTTATGTTTTTGCAGGGACTTAATGACTGACCCAGTCAACTGGAGCTGATTTTTTCCATCCAGTTCCATCCAGATTCCATCTACCTAGTTCCATCCAGATTCCATCCACCAAGTTTCATCCAGATTAAGGTAACGGAACCACTCTTTTGCTTTGTCAGAAATAGAGCAGAATTCCTTTATGCAACGTTCATGCAAATTAAATAACTATAAATTAACCCCACTACACATAAAAAGTTTGTGAATTATATATAGTTATGTATCACCACCACGTAATCAGATTATTTTTTTCCACTCCCATACCATTTACTTTGTTTGTTTTTGATGACTTAGGCCCGGTTGCGCCATCCGAAGTGAATTTTACTCGAGTAAAATTAACCCGAGTAACCTTTTTTTACCATCAGCTGAGAGTAAACTCGATTTCGGGTTGAACAAACGTCTTTTCTACCACTGTCAAACCAATAATAACGCTTATAGGGTGCCAAGCGGAATAAATCTCAAATACCGCATTCGTCTATGGAATTTGATTTATTTCGGTTTTTACCACTGGTAATACGTATTTTTGCTGTTAAAAATCAGTTCAAACAAACCACTCTATTCTATGAAATAAACCAAACAAACGTCAAACCATCGCTAAAATAACGCGAAATTAAAAGATTCATTTTAATGTTTACCAATTTCAAGTACAGTAGCCGGCAAACATCTTGAAATTTTACGGCGTAGTGGGGGGAAGTTTGCGCATGTACCATTCCACCAAAGAGACCCAAATTTTGTCTTCTGCGAACTCCCCCACTACGCCAAAGAATTTCAAGAAGTTTGCCGGCAACTGTACTTATATGGACAAGTGTCACATTTTCAAATCAGCTGTCAGAAGACGGCCATTTTTTTTACCAACGTTTTTATCTTTACCCACCGATATTGGAGAGTAAAAAAGTGTTACTCAGTATGTACTTCAGCGAGTAAAATATTTTTACCATCGATGGCGCAACCCGTTAAAAAAAGTTACTCGAGTAACTTTTTTTACCTTTACTTTAGATGACGCAACCGGGCCTTTAAAAGGTGGTTCGCACCACGAAGCATGTCTGAAAAATAGATTGTTTGAAAGGCGGATTGTGCCATGAAGATATTTGAAAGATGGTTTGTGCCATGAAATATGTCTAAAAGCCGGATTTAACCGTGAAAAAACATTTTACTTACTAAGCGTTTCAGCCAATCGTTATTTTCATTTTTTACGCTACATGCTACACGATCGAAACATGGCTGGTAATGCAAACATTTGACTCGTAATGAAAATAATGTATACCAGATAATACTTGTACGGTTGCATTTAATCATCATAAATAGTTTGATTGGCCGATGTGATGTATTCAGTTGACCTTTTTGGCTAATTAATTTAAATATGTATATACGATAAATTTTATTTTGCGAATTTATGTTTCCCATAATTTCCTCACGTCACTATATCAATATCTGTACTGAGGTGTGCGAAAGACTTCGCGGTGTTCAAGTATTTGGCAGAGTATTTAAACAGACATTCTCATCATCATCAGTCAGATTTAAATTGGATTAATATAAAACAAGGATTAAAATTAAATACAATGATATTCATTCACAAAATATTAAACGACAAAATGCCAAAATATTTTTAATATAAGATCAAATATAACACAGAGATACATAGACTTAATACAAGAAATGCAAACAAAATAAGTATTCCAAATAGAAAAAAGACAAACACACAAAACTGTATTTACTACAAGGGAATAAGTGAGTACAATAGCCTGCCAGAAGATGTGAGGAAGCTAAGCAGAATCAACATCTTCAAACAAGAATGTAAACGGCACATAACAATAGAAAATGTATGAAGAGAAATATTATTTATTTAATTATTTAATAAGTGGACATATATATAATGTTTTTTTAATATTAGCTAATGATAAACAATGTATCATTAACTAAATAAAGATATATAAATAAAATAAAATAAATCTCTGCAAAGATCCTTCTCCGAGATGCGCGCAGCTGATGGAGATGTCGCCACATTCGAGTGAAATAAAAAAGTTAAATATTTTCTTATTAAATTATGTAAAGCGTATTTAAATGACGTATGACGAAGCGAATCGATTTTTTTGCACAAATGAGATAGTCTGAAAATAATTTTAATTATTTTACTAAAAAAAATTAACAATTTATTTAAACAAACGGCGCATTTTATCAAAAATTCTTAAGTTACTGCTATCGTAGACAATATTCTAAGTAAAAGAGAGATTCTAGAAAAACGCAAAAGAATAATGTAATTAGTTTAAAAACTAGTTGTCACCCGTAAAAAATGACGGAACAGTGGTTCGCGTCTTTGCTAAGCCCTATTTATATGATTTTTTGGCGTGTCGCGGATATCAGTGGTGGCGACATCGATAGCGTCCCGCGCTAGCATTCGCTCGGCCGTGGTTCGCGCCCCACCTCCAGCCGTTTAATTTGTTTTTTTTTAGCCGTGAATTCGAACGATATCACGGACGTTACATGAAGTTCGAACAGACAACGCTATCTTTAAATTGCTATAACTTTTGAATGAGCGATTTCTCGAATAATTTTTTGAACTTCGAGCTATGGGATAAGACTCAAAAGAACATTTTTGAAAATGACAAGGCGATGTAACCGCTTAAGGGATGAAATAAACATAAAGTGGCATCTTCTGGGTGCGCTTGTATATTTTTTTATTAATTGTTTTGTGCTCCTATAATTTTTTTTTAATTTTTGCATAAAGCGGCTACCAATCACTCGCTTTGTTAGTGAATGCGATTATCACTGTGCTTGGCTAAATATTGTATCTTGACACATAACATTTTTGGGTCAGTGTGTTAGTTTCGCGAGCATTAAAGTCGCCTGGTAACGACAGTATTGGGACGGCATGATACTCAAGCACGTCAAGGATGTATGATAATTGGAAATTCGGAATATTTAAAAAAATGAATAATGCGGGGCATTTTTTCATATTCTTTTTTCAATCAGAACTCCAGCCAGCCTCATGGTCCAGTCCGTCGGCCGTTCGCCGATCTCCGTCCGACTTCTGCACATCTAAGATCCTGTGTCAGAGGACTCTGTTTTCTTTCCTTTTACTTTCCTTCTTCCTTTTACCTTGCTCTATTGTATTTAGTATAACTGAAGCGTTGTAGCAATTCTTTATATACTTATTCTTCTATGCAGTGTAAAAGACAAAATACATCTAGAGCCCCATGGTGTATACGAAATACCATGTGGATCGTGCGACAAGACATACGTTGGAAAAAGCAACAGAAATATATCTGCTAGGGTTGCTGAACATAGAGTTGATATGACCAACAAGAAACTAACATCGTCGCTTGTCCAACACACGCTCGAAGAAGGCCACAGGATAGACTTTGATAATACACGAATAATAGTAAACGTCCAAAAAGAAACAGTAAGGATATTTAGAGAAGCTATAGAGATATATAAAAGAATAAATATAATCAACAATAGAAATGATGGTATACGTCTCCCACCGGCATGGAAAAGCATTTTATTCAACAGTAGATTTCATAGTAAAAATAATATATTAACGCGTAAAAACCAATTGAATACAACCACCAAACAGATAAATATCGACACAATAGAAGCAACATCGAGTACAAAGCATATAACAAGGAGCCAGACAAATGCCATTAAGGCCAACAACGGCCGGGAATACCCAATATCCAATACAAAATTCCCAAATTTAGATTTTGACTTGCCAGACCTTACTTGGTAGTAAGCTTCCGATATGAACAGACGTGCTCGCACTGCCCCTCGTGATGGAAATTTATTAACAAGGCACCCTAAAGATGCCTGTTGTGATTCAGGCGAAACGTCGGTTGACGAATGGTCCTTCTGAGGATCAGATTTTGACGCGGTTACCCCCAAAGAAATTAATACTAACATATATATATATTTAACTTGTGTGATGTCTTCGACTTACAATTTTCTCTAAGTTGGTTCATACCGATTGTAGCTAATTGGATGTGTCTTAGAATTTCCTACAGTCACCGGAGTTTGCGATTAGCGCGTTGAAACAAACTGTATTCAATTCGCCATCATTCGTAATGTTATTTTATTTTCTTTGCTTCCAGCATTTTACGGATTACAAATAGGAGTTATGACCCTACATCGAAGGAAAATTAATATGACACACTCTCTGATAGCAATTATCGCACTCAATTATATTCAATTTCATCGCCAAGGTGAAAAATCTAATTAACCTCTGAGAAAATAAAGTTTAGCAATCTCAGCAGTCATAATTGATTAGTGTTTTACAGGTGTACGTGATTTAAACATCAAACAAGGTTGAAATTTGTGTTTAGAGGGCACAGCTCTGTAAAAATACAACACCCTTTTTTTCTTCTCGTACCTTATCTTCTTGCCATTCGACATTAGTTATCCTCACCCTGATGACTAAAGCAGACTGGCCAAGCCATTACCTCAGGTTCGATGCCGTATTCCACGACGGACTATGGGAGATCGAGGTCTGTTTCGGATCAAAAGTCAATAAATCTTTTATTTCTAAAGGTATATGCATAAAATTTTGCACACATATAAAGTAGTCTATATAGCTTAAAATGAATGTAATTTTATTTTAAATATTTTTTTATTTTCATACAATTTAATATATTAAAAATAAACATGACAAAATTTAAAAATGCTTAAATTATTATTAATAAAAATGACAATTTTACTTATAACGTGTTCTAAAACTACATAATTATAATATTATATTTATACCTAATTTATCCATAATTAATAAAGAAAATAAAGAAAAACATGAATTGTAAAGTGCTTACCTACTTAGATGTCCATGTCAAGTCTGTTCACTTTATCACTGTAAAAGTTAATTTTTTGTTAAACTTTGTAGGAATAAATATAAAGTATTACACATTTCTGAAAAGCTAATATTTTTTTTAAATTTTAGAGCAACTAAAATGTTTTAAATTTTGTGTTTGAATTAATGTTTAAATAACTGGACAGTAAAATAGAGAAAACGTTTCATTTTTTTTTGGTTCATCGATACATTTAGCAGTTACCCACGTCTCCCCATGTTTCACATTTAATGTTAATTTATAGCCTAGATATTCATCCTGATTTTACTATCCAGTTTTTAAACGTAAATTTAACATAAAATTAAAAACATTTCAGTTGTTCTAAAATTCTTCAAAAATGAGTTTTTCAGAGATGTATAATACTTTATATCTATTCCTACAAAGTTTAACATTAAATTAACATTTACAGTGATAAAGTGAACAGACTTAACATGGACATCTAAGTGGGTTAGCACTTTACATTTCATGTTTTTCTTTATTGGTTATGGATAAATTAGTTATATAATATAATATTATAATACAAACAAATACAAACAGACAATTACTCAACATAGTAAAGCTTCGTAAAATTTTATATTTTGGTCATATAATGAGAGGCGAAAAATACTCCATCCTTCAGCTCGTCATGAAGGGGAAATTGAGGGTCGCAGAGGTGTCGGAAGGAGGCGGCATTCCTGGCTTGGAAACATCCGAGAGTGGACCGGGATAAGAAGCGTGGAAGAGCTGTTCCGCACTGCCCTGGACAGGGAAACTTATTCCAGATGATCGCCGACGTCGGAGGGACCCGACTGGGCTCACGAAGAAGAAGAATTAAAAGTAAGTAAGAAGTAAAATTGACATATATTAAAGTAATTTTTAATTTTGTCTTGATTATTTTTAATATATAAATTTTATGAAAACAAAAAAATATTTTGAGTAAATATATATTCATTTCAAGCTATATAGACTACTTTATATGTGTGCAAAATTTTATGCATATACCTTTAGAAATAAAAGAGTTATTGACTTTTGAACCGAAACATACCTCGATTTTCCATAGTGCGACGTTCTCCTTCTTCGATGATACAAAAAGGGCAGGGTAATAACTTCCGTGATTCTTTTTCGTCTTCGAGAACTTCAGTAGACTCAGACTGGTACTTGTTAGGTTAGTAGTACTGCAGCAGATGGTTTTCGATCAATCTTATAAGTTACGTACGATATTACAAGGCCGTAAAACACTCAATTTACGTCAATCCTGATTAAGCAAATGCTTTAATTTTTAATAAAAATGTTTCAAATTGAATAACATTTAAATAAATATAATTTTATAAATAAAAATAAAAATATCTCAAAACGGTACATTAGTCATTCGGTAATTACTTTGTTTACAATAATTTACGTAATTTCCTGCGTTTATGATAAGGATGCTGTAATTATTTTAAGGGGAGATTCGGATAATGGTTGCTATGTGTTGTAACAGTTTATGGTTATTGTTGTTGTGACGTGGTTTAAGGAAACATCCTTCACAATCGGTGAGATGAGAGACCTTACTAAATATATTTAAAAAAATACGTTAAAAATAAACATCAAAGAGGTTTGATGTTTATTTATTTAATATTCATAACGTTAACTTCGTGGTTAGACATAATATTATTATTTTTTTAAATAATAATTAATCAGGGTTGTGAAATCCATTAAAAATCTACCGTACTGGTCTAACAAAAATATTACTGCAACGATATGGTGAATCGGAAGGAATTACGCAGTATTTAAATCTCTCAAATACTCTACAATACTCCAGAATACTCTGAAATTAACTACAACATTCTCGTTAACACTGGAAAAGTTGAGTAAACACTAGAAATGTAAAGAAAGTTCTCGAGGCATTGCGAAACCAACACGATCTGTATAAAAGGCGAAGCAAGTGCCGCACAGCGAGTCATTGTTGACGTTTGACATGTGCGACATAGAAAAGCGTCATTACCAGAGAAAAACCGTGTGGCAACCGCGTTGTAAACCGAGTGACAGTTATCGAGCGAAGTACCTACGTACGAAAATTGAACGGAATACTTTTTAAAATTATCAGAAACAGTGTAATTAGTACGAATTAATAATCAGTGTTTTACACGTTAATTCTTAAATTTATAGTCACTAAATGTTCTAGAAACATATTGTGACTCTAAATTTAAGAACAGTGCTTCGAATAAATTCGAGTCCAGTGACTTTTTTATAAATGAATAAAAATATTAAATTGTTTTTAGTGTTTTATTAGCCTCCCGCAGCCACTATCAATAAAGTCCCGTGACATTATCAATAATGGATGTGCGTAGTAGATTGAACATAGAGTATTGTAATGAAGTCTTCACTCAAAAAAAAAACATTATTTAAAATATTCATTTTTTCCATTTTACATTGCATTTTTGTTCACTTTTTATGGGCTCTGTTATTGAATTATTTTAAAATTTAGGGCAAAAAGTATATTTTTTATATTTTTATATAAATGACAATAAAATTATGTTAATAACAAGGTAAAATTTAATTAAAAAATTCAATCTTTTTTATGGTTTTTGGATGCTGCAATATAGGAGACGGAACGTGAATTTTTAACGTTTTGTAAACGTTTTATTTAACAACCTACTCAAAAAGATTAATATATTTTAAACACTTAGGCCCGAATTCTTAACAATACTTAGATGATTTAAAGGTAAAGGTACGCCTTTAAAGCGTAATTTTCAGCACAAAATAAAACTTTTAAGGCGTACTTTAACCTTAAAATCAGTATTGACTCTGAATTTAGGGCTTGAGGTATCTCCATCACCGAAAAAACCTGACTCCATCCTTGCTGGTCTCCAGTGCCAACCCTGAGTCAAGGAAACTATTTTATTTTCACGTAAATTATTTCAACGATTGTTCATACAGATCGACAATTTAATCGCGCTAATAAAAAGTAGGTAATTATTTATAGCTTTGTCCGATTTTTGTAATGTACCTACTTAAAATTTAAAACTGATTCCTTTATACACGAATCTGGTAAACAAAGTTGTTAAAAGATAGCATTTGACACACAGAACATTTTAGGGTCAATATTAAATTCAATCATTAGTTTTGGGTGCAAAGAGTACAAAATATCTGGAGATAAAAATATGTATTACACGAAGATGGACAGGAAGTGTCAGTCGAGGTGAGCGCCGCTCTTGGGGGACATATTCCGCGATTAACATTTATCTTTATATCTGAAAAAATAATTTATCCAATAATTATGCAAAATCATCACTTACGTAAACCATTTTGACAGCCACGGTTGTTGGGGGCAGGGTTGAGCGCCCCCCTAATATTAAATGAAGACCCCATGGCAAGAAGTTCATATACTAATTTTCCCTAAAAAAATGTAGTTAACAACCATTTTTTGGCCTCTGGAACACATTTTTAATAGAATAAAATCTTTTTAAAATTGTTAAAACACGACAACCCTTATCCTATCGCTATCCGTTTTTACCATCCATTATCCAAAATTATAAAATATCTGGCATGTTAATTAATAATACAAAACATGGTATGTACCATATAAAATTATTGAGAAATAATACATAAGTACATATTATGATAGTCTTCAAATAAAAACAAATATATGACAGTACTGCCAGAGTAAAATTTATGTTAACCATAAATATTCCAATCAAAAAAACCAAAAATACACCAATCAAGAATGTGATAATTTCATAATGATAGCATGAACATGTTATTATTGAAGATAACATGTTCTTCCCATTAGTAACTGATTTGATTTTTATGAAAAAGTGTAGTGAACATGTTCATCCCTATGATTTACACAAGTTCTAACTATTTTTAAGTTCTGAACTTATTTCCAATGAAAAGAGCATACAATATTTAGTTTAGACGGCTTATTAACTCATTTTTGACAAAGATTTTAGTTAACAACTTCTTGCCATGGGGTCTTCAAATATTATCCCCTCCGCCCTGAATGTGGTCTTCCAGTTCTCTGGGTACGACCGTGGACTGAACACTTAAGGACTTACGGATTTTCATATTTATTTATAAATATTATTCTTACAACGTAATCATGCAGACACCATAAACACGCGAGGTACTAATTGTAATTATTTCTTAATAAATGGCAACCAACCACTATTATATCGCTACATGCACTAAATATATGTAAGTAAACAATGTCTTGTTTTTTTTATTTGTTACTAGCTGTGCCCGCGCGGCTTCGCACTAGTGGTGGGCGATCCTGCTCACCTGACTGACCCGGCTCACCAGCTCAATCGTTCAAATTGAACCGGTTCAGTGAACCAGCTCAATTTGATTTGAATCTGAGTAAAGCTGAGTTGAAAAAAGGTCGCCGGAAAAAATATTTTTACAAAATCCAAAATATAAAATATAACATACATAATCGATTTTTTTGGTCACCAAAACCTTTTTTCCCTTATGACCTTATAATGAACTGATTGATCTGATTGAACGTTGAGCTGATATAGATCCTGTTCAACGAAAAGATACGGTTCACTGAGCCGGTTCGTTCGCGAACGACGAACCTCTACTTCGCACGCGTAGATTTTAAGAATACTGTTTGGATCGTCATAGAACTTTCGCGAACCTTCTAGAACATTCTCCTTCCAGAACTTTCAAGAAATTCGAATGTACAGGAACCTTCTAGACACACCGACACATTCCGCCACTCAGTTTAGAACCTTATAGAATTTTCGGGAATTTTCTAGAACCTTCTCCTTGCAGAACTTTCTAGAGCATGTTTTTTCGGAACATTCTAGACTCACCGACACAGTCAGCGCGCCTATTTCGAAACAATCTGAAGCATTTGCGGCCTTCCCATAACAAAACAATGTCCTAGAAAGCACATTTTCGTCACCCACTCCCACCCACGCACAGCCACCCCCACCAAACTCACATATTTTCGATGTGACACCAAGGGCTATCCACCACCAATAACCACCGGTGGGTGGTTTTGGATGGTTGTGGAGAAAACTTAGCGGGTAGGAAAACACGTTTTATATATATATATATATATATATATATATGTTAAATCTAAGGCTTTCACGGGTACAATATATGTTAGTTCTAACTACTTTGGGGGTAACCCGCGTCAAATTCTGGTCGTCAGGACCAGTCGTCTGCCGACGTTTCGAACAGATCTCACTGTTCATCTTCAGGGCGCCTTGTCGATGAGCTGCTTCTCCAAAAAGCGTACAACCGTTTAGGTCCGGAGCTCACCGTCAAGTGAAAGTTTGAAAAATTCTGCGTCAGGTGTTTGTGGAGGAGTGGGTTTCTCCAGCGACGCCGTTAATGTGTTTTGCTCTGCTTCTAGTAATCCGTACATTTACTTTATTATCGTCATTATAAAATCCAACCATCTCAATATTGTATAATGACGATAATAAAGTAAATGTACGGATTACTAGAAGCAGAGCAAAACACATTAACGGCGTCGCTGGAGAAACCCACTCCTCCACAAACACCTGACGCAGAATTTTTCAAACTTTCACTTGACGGTGAGCTCCGGACCCAAACGGTTGTAGGCTTTTTGGAGAAGCAGCTCATCGACAAGGCGCCCTGAAGATGAACAGTGAGATCTGTTCGAAACGTCGGCAGACGACTGGTCCCTGACGACCAGACCAGAATTTGACGCGGGTTACCCCTAAAGTAGTTAGAACTAACATATATATAT
>JADDOH010015897.1:0-31612 GCA_016648135.1 Agrypnia vestita | reverse complement strand
CTGTCACCATGCCAAAAACCATTAAAAGCTGTGTTCGGGAAATAATCTTGAAAATGCACACGTTTTTTGAAGAGGAACAACGTCTAAAAGCCCCAATTATACCGTTCGGTTTTGTTCATAGATGTATTGCCGCCAATTGCCGCCGCTTCAGGTTAGTGCTGCCATGCAGTTATGATGATTTTCCCATACTTAGTTTTTTATTTTACTATTATACAATTTCTTCAGGTATTTCTGAATCGGCAATTTACAAAATAGTTAAAGAAGGTAAAGCAGCCGTGGAAATGGGCATTAAAATATTTACACCAGGAAAAAAAAAGGATAAGTGGAAAAATTTGTTATTGATGACTTTGATTTGGGAGTCATCAGGCGAAAGGTACACGATTTTTATACTTTTTAAAAAAGAGTTACCTACATTAAGTAAACTGCAAAAGGTATTGAAAGAAAACATAAATTTTCAAGGATATCGTGAGATATAACGTAAATTACTGCATAAGCTAGGCTTTCGTTTTCGGAACACTAAAAGTAACCGTATGGTGCTTATAGAACGCAATGATATAATTAATATGTGCCATGAGAGCAAAATTCTTGTATGAATTAAGGAAGAATGAAACTTCTTTGAATCGGCGGCCAGTCATATATCTAGATGAAACATATATACATACCTCACACACAGCATTCAAATATTGGCACAGTGAAGATGTCGAAGGTGTATTCAAACCAGTATCTAAAGGTCAGTGCTTCATAATTGTCAATGCAGGAGGGGAAACTAACGTGTTCATTTGTATAAACATATTTTTTTCAAAAATAAACTTTTTTATTTATGCATATTAAAGACTGGTTGCATCAACTTACTTTATAGCAATAGTTCATTTAAAGCATAGATTTTTACGAGAGCGAGTTGTTTGATCGGTGGGAAACGCAAAATATCTATGCTCTGAACGAAAGATTACTATAAACCAAATTGATACAAACGCCCTAAACCGATTGATATCCTTAGGTGTTACTGAGTTAAACATGGAGGTCAGATCATTAGGTATGAGACACCGAATAAAACCGGCTCCACACTGCGCGGATCTTCCGCCGCGGAACATCGCTACATTTCTTTCCATACAATATGCGCTTATTAAACACTACGCGGATGATCGGTCGATCTATTTGCTTTGCCGATTTGGCGCAACGGATAAGACGCGGCCGAATATCTGCGTAATGTGGCGCCGGCCTAAAAGAATTATTGTTTGGGTTTTTTTTCTGAAAATTGT
Organism: Agrypnia vestita; assembly: GCA_016648135.1. NCBI lineage: Eukaryota > Metazoa > Arthropoda > Insecta > Trichoptera > Phryganeidae > Agrypnia > Agrypnia vestita. The sequence continues at coordinate 30,353 of JADDOH010015897.1, read as the reverse complement.
ATTTTTCTTTGATTTTGAAAAAACGACATTTGGTGACATGTATTTTGCGAATGTATATTTTGATAAATTTATTTGTACATTACTTTACATTTTTTGTTTTTTTATCGTGTCGTATACTGCTTAATAAATTGTTTAAGAAAAAACGAATTTGCAAAAAATTCCCTAAAAATTAGATAATTTTTAGACTATGGGCAGCACCACAACGATTGGGACGCCCTCCTTTATTCTCCAGATAAGTTGGACGGACTATATTTCAACCATAAACAGTTTCAACCACAGAACAAAACCTAATTTGCTAAGACAAATACGTGCGCGCAAATTATTTTGCCTATGATACAATTTTTGCACTGCTAGACATAGGTCACTTTTTAAACCTTCCAACTAGCGAAGGGAAAACTTCATTTCAGAATGAAGACTTCAACACGCACACGTTCACCAATTTGAACACTACAATGTGTTCACTTCATTTGTAGTCCTACTAGACAGAGCGGACCATCCCTCGCGTGCGGCGAGTGAGCGAGTGCTCTCTAGTTCGCGAGCGCGGAGCTCTCCCCACTCGCGAGTGAAACCCAACATCGCTCGCGAGCGCTCTGAGCTCCGATCTCCGATACTCCGGATTAGCGAAGGGAAAAACTTCATTTCAAAATGAAGACTACAACACACACACGTTCACCAGTTTGAAGACTACAAAGTGTACACTACATTTGTAGTAAAAACTACTTGAAGTGAAGTAATTGTAGTACTACGAATTGAAGTGAAGTAAATGAAGTGAAGTAAGTGAAGTGAAGTAATTGTAATAATAATGAAGTGAAGTAATGAAATGAAGTAATAGTGAAGTAAATTTTTAAATTAAATGAATTTGGCGACCTAAAAAAAAAAAAAAAAGTCGCCAGCCAGATTTCTTCATTCGATTCCAAAAACCATGGTGGGGGGGGGGGTTGTTACAGTTTCCAGAGATTTCTCCGTTTAGCTACATCAACTAGCCAAAAATTTCTTCATGGGTCCAAAAATTTTTCAAACCATGGGAGGGGGTTGTTACAGATTCCAGAAATTTCTTCATATATCTACATCAACTTTCCAAAAATTTCACGTAAAAAATACACTATTTAAAATGTGTTTCTCATACTTTCGATAACTTTGAAGTGTATGTACTTTGTAGTGTTCGCTTTGAAATGAAGTGTACTGTTTGAAGTTTATACTTTCAATAACTTTGGTGTTTGTAGTTTGTAGTGTGCACTACACATCAAAATGTGCGAAGTGTGCACTTCAATGTAGTGTAGTACTACATTGTAGTAGTGAGTACAGAGCGGACCCATCACTAGCGATGCGCGATTATGAGTTATTTTCATAATCGAATGATTAGTAATCGAATGATTTTCATAATCGAATGATTAGTAATCGATTTACGAGTTATCGATTATTTTTGCGCCCAAAAAAAATATGACGGTATACTTAAAAAATGATGTATACTTTATACTATGTCTGCAAAGGTTATAACTTATAATATTCGTAAGCCTTTAAAAAAAAAAATTTTTCAAAGGTTGTATGAAAACCGGGGTATGTTTTTTCATTAATTAATGTAAACCGGAGTATTCCTAGAAAAAAGATTGAGTATTTTTTGTTTCTATAAATATCGATAATCAAATTGGAATATTGGAATGCTTCTAGTAGACCATAAACAAAAAAAATACGAATGTATGGTATGTCTGCAAAGTTAATAAACTACAATATTTATAGCACGCTTATGGATATTTAGTTTGAAACAACTGTTTCTGTGAGATTTCGCGTAACCTTAAAGTCAAACTCAGTTTAACCCAGGATTTACACTTACTTTGTTCAAACTTGAAACATCCAGGCCTTAGGGAGACTTCGGTTTAAAATAATTTATGCAAACAACATACCCCAGTTTTTGTACAACCTTTGAAAAATATTTTTCAAAGGTCTATAATTTTGCACATGGCAACACGTCATTTAAACGTCATTTTAAATGTTTGACAGCAGTTTAAATTGTTTGTTGACAATGATACAAAGTAAGTATTCATGGATTTAACGATATTCAACAGTTTATGCTGTTAATTAAATGGTAATAAACACACTGATAACAATGTTTTTTCAGAGAAAGCAAGCAAATTTTTCGACAGATGACGTTCGTATCGTCAGATCTTACTTCTGCACTACGCAAAGAATATAATGCATACAGTCTGACAGATTTTCGAAATAGGTTCGAGAATATGAAGAAATGCGCCAGGAAGGTTAGATTATTGATAAAATTACGTGTTTTCCTACATATTTAGTCTTTGCGATTACAAAATGTTTTTTAATTTGATCTATATTGTTTTTCTTCTAGTTTCTGTTTATAACCTTTTCTTTGTTTGCAGGTAATAAAAGCCAAAATGACTCCAAGTGACATGCAGAGAAAAAATTATAGCAGTTCAGTTAGAGATTTTCAAAACACTACTGAAGAATCGGCAGGAAATTCACGAAGTTGTTTTGGAAAGGCATAAAGCGAAAAGAGATATGGCTTCATTTAATTATAATTGAAAGTTGTATTTTTTTATTAAAAATTTCATTTTCCTGTTAATACTTATATAAAATACAATAAAAGAGTTTGATACACCGAATATATTGTTTTATTATTTTAATTCCGCAGACGCCCTCTGTTTCTGCTGCCTTCGACAAACAATTTTCCTTACCTTTCCTTGCTCCTCAGTTCCACATGGCCAAACCATGCGAAAACATTGGTAAATAACATTGAAGTTCGTAGTCCAGTGGCCATGTCACTGGCTACAAGGCTTGGTAGTAAGCTTCCAATATGAACGGACGTGCTCGCACTGCCCCTCGTGATGGAAATTTATTAACAAGGCACCCTGAAGATGCCTGTTAATAAATTTCCATCCAAGAAGAGGCGAAACGTCGGTTGACGAATGATCCTTCTGAGGACCAGACTTTGACGCGGGTTACCCGCAAAGAAATTAATACTAATATAAAATATTTTCTCTATACTCTCATATTTTGTGGCCGTAAGTCAGTACAGAATAAATTCCATATGCCGGAAGTATGCAAAGTAATTTTATGTGCAAAAAACATGAAAAAATGACAATTTTTTCTATAAAAAAAATAGTGCCGTTAAAGTATGCCTAGTAATTTAAAAAAAAATTGTAAGTCTATTCTTCGCAGTTACTTTTTTTTCAATTATCACAGAATAAACTAAACATCACATATGAGCTATATTATACAAGGTGTGTCAGACCTAGTTCACAATATTTCATTGGTAGATTCCTGCCTATGTTATGAATCGAAAATATTCAGGCAACCCATGACCTAATATCAGTAGTTACGGAGATAATTAACTTCAAAGTTTGCATTTTTATACTCATCTTTTGCAAAAAGCTGGACCGTCATTAAAATAACTTAAAACAAAAATTAAAACTTTCGCTTTAACTTATAAAGACTGCTATGCTTTAACACAAGCCAAATGATTAAAACTTTTTTAAAGATTTTTTTTCAGAAATTAAAGTTTTTTCATTTTATTTGACCTATATTAAAGCGATTGAAATTTAAATTTTTGGTATACATACGTTACTTGAATGATGGTCCAACTTTTTTGCAGAATATTAGTCAGAAATATTGAATAGAAAAATACAACTTTGAAGTCGATTATCTCCGTTACTACCTATTGATATTAGGTCATGGTTGCTTGAGCATTTTTGACTCAACGTAGGCAGGGATCTACCTATGAAATATTGTGAACTAGGTATGTTACATTCGGTATATGCAGCGATGATAAGTTGATGCCTATTAGTTATCGTGATTTTAATATGAATATTTTTGTAATAAGTTTTATTATTTTTATGATTCTTCCAATATTTTCATTAATTTTATGAAAATCGGGGTTATAATATTATTTAAAATGATATAAATAATGTAGGTACATTGGATGACATTAAAAGTAATTATTTGTATTGTCCTCAAAAAATAAGAACAGAGCTAGGTATGCCAAATTCAATAAACATATGTCTTATTTATTTAATACACCAAGTATTTCACAGCGTCATTTTAATTCGTTATTCAAAGCCAAATAATTAAAATTTAACATACCTATTTTTTTTAAATTGCTATTCTTAAAAAAATATATGTCTATTATTTTTAACTCCCTCTAAAAATCGAAAATTCAACGTTTAACAAACAATAATATTATCGCTGACCGCGGCGAACATCGGACCGAATAATCATTCGAATGATTTCACTCGGCGTTGACATTAGTTACTAATTTTATTCGAATAGAATTAGTAACTGAGTAAATAATCGAATTAATAATCGACGCCAACGGCGAGTGAATCATTCGAATAATCATTCGGTCATTAGTTACTAATTTTATTCGAATAGAATTAGTAACTGAGTAAATAATCGAATTAATAATCGACGTCAACGGCGAGTGAATTATTCGAATAATCATTCGGTCTGAAGTTAGCCGCGGGCTGCGGCAAAAGACAAAAGACATACGTTCACCAACATTCACTCACATTGTAAGGAGATTAGACAAAGAAAGACAATAAAAACTCTTTCCTTGTATATGTTAAGAAGTTTTCGTTTGTCAAATACGTTACGACATTCTGTTATCATCTGTCTTCTTCTTATATATATGAAGCCAATGGTTTATCAAATGAGAGAGAAATATATACTTAAGAATCTTTTTTATTCATACCTAATTTTCATTCGAATGATTCTACTAACCATCATGAGTGATCACTCGTGTTGAAATTATTCGGGATGGTTAGTAGAATCACTCGTTGTTGAATGCTTCGCGGAGTGGGTGGGCGTGATCGGTACTCGGCTCTCGGCTTTGCCTGGCATCACGTCGCGCAGTGCTAGATTGATATTCGAATGATTTTAATAATCGAATTATTCGAAACATTTCAATAATTGAATAATTCGAGTTATAATAATCGTAATCGCGCATCGCTATCCATCACTACTCCGGATCAGTCGTCCTTGACGTTTCGCCGCGAGCGCTGGTTGTGGCGGGCGCGACGCAATGAATGAATGAATGAATGCCATATTGTATCCTAATTTTTGATGTCGTGTTTATTTATATAACGTACACGTTATAATAGTATGATATATTACAACGTGTATATGTATATACATATATAATATAGGTATTTATATACCTTAAATCTTTAATGCGTGCGGTGACGTATAAAACAACACTTAATTAAAGCTGGAAACAAAAATAAACACACAAGAGTTTTAAAAACAATATTTTAACATAGAATGCTAAAATAATCACACAAGGTGCAATGAATTAAAAATGTTTATAAATAAATTTAATGTTTATGTAAAAAGTCGCGTACACCCTGATAAAAATAGATTTTAAATGTTTTGAAAACCGCATCCAAAAAAAAAATGTTTTTTAACTTACTAAAACACTCGTCGTATGTTATTAAAATGTTTCACTAATTCAAAGATGTTAATTAAATACCTATAATTAAAATAAAAACAACTCACGAAATACCAAAAAATCAACTAATCACTCAATATAGCGCGAGTACAAAAAGGTACCTTTGTTGAAACTTTGTAATAGGCTAATACAATGTACTGAATGTACCCATTGACCCATTCAATTAAGGAGCACCGGCCGTCGCACATACAAATATGAACGCGACCGTATGGGTCCGCTTTGTACTGCGTAGGACTACAAATGAAGTAAATGTGCGATTAAAAACGTGTGTAGTGTACGCTTCAGTACAATGTAGTACTACATTGTAGTACTTAGTACAGTTGCCGGCAAACTTCTTGAAATTCTTTGACGTGGTGGGGGAATGCGCAGAAGATGAAATTTGGGTCTCTTTGGTGGAAAGGTAGATGCACAAACTTCCCCCCACTACGCCGTAGAATTTCAAGATGTTTTCCGGCTACTGTACAGAGCGGACCCATCGCTACTTCCAACTAAAGTTGACTATGGTTGAATAAGAACCGAACCGGTATCAGTAACGTTATGACAGTTTTGTTTCTTTATTTCAATTGCCCACTTGGCAGAACAGATACAGCATACTATTCCTGTAACCCATTTTTATTCCTCATAATGGAGGGAGTATCTTCAAAATGCAAACGAAAAATGTCCGATGAAAAGAGGGTGTTTCAAGACAATTGTGAAGAATAATATTTTGTTGTTACAAATAAACATCGTTTTACTACATGCTCGATCTGTCGTGAAAGTATTATAATAAAAAAAATATAACATTGTTCGCCATTTTACCACGAAGCATAAAGCATTTAATGACACTTTTCCTCGCGGCAATAGCAGGCAATAAATGAATAGCATCTGAAAAGTTAACTTTCTTCAAGAAGTCATTGCAACAACAACAAAATGTTATATCAGTGGCGATATCACAAGATACAGCGGTCATAAGAGCGTCGTATGAAATTTGTTACCTACTTAGTAAATATATGAAATCATTTACTGATACAGTAGCCAGCAAACATCTTGAAATTTTACGGCGTAGTGGGGGGAAGTTTGCGCATGTACCATTCCACCAAAGAGACCCAAATTTTGTCTTCTGCGCATTCCCCCACTACGCCAAAAAATTTCAAGAAGTTTGCCGGCAACTGTACCGAGATTGTGAAGGAATGTTTCCTCAGTGCTTCCGACGTATTATTTGATAAATTTAGCAATAAAAGTCTAATATCTCAAATCAAAAACATGCAGCTCTTTGATTCTACCTGCGCTAGACGCATTGAAGATATTTCAAAGCACGTATTTAATCGCACCACAGAAGACATAAAAAATTGTACATATTTTAGTTTGGCCTTTGACTCTAGCACTGATATTTCAGCAACATCGCAATGTTCCGTTTTCGTTAGATACTGTAGGTACCGGACAAAATTCTATTCACGAAGATTTTTTGAAGTTTCTTCCTATGAAAAATCAAACCAGAGGCACGGACCATCTCGATATAATTAGCACGTTTCTGGAGAGCAATGAAATTGCCGCCTTAGCCAAGGAATTTAAGAGCAGATTTCATGACTAACTTGTTGTATCGAGAATTGTTTGTTGCTTAGGTACAGAAAATCCCTGGCACCTAGAAACAGCAACTTTAACACAATTAGCTGCATTGGGATTTGATTATGCGAAGCTATTTGATGAATTTATCGAGTTTAAGAACGATACTAATCTGAAAGCTATTTTTAAAGAAAAGAGAGAGTACATTGAGTTTTGGAAATCAGTCCCTGAAAAGTACGAAACTGTACAAAAATGCACCTTTCGGCTGCTCACGTTGTTCGCATCAACATATCTTTGTGAAACATCCTATTCGATTTCTCGATATTATAAATCCGATTTCTCTACAATAGTAAAAAAAAATATCACAGAGTCAAAAATCGTAGGTACTCATTTTTTTAAATATGTTTCTCTAATTTGTAAGAATGTATATACAGTTTTTTATTTCTAACTATCCTACAAAGCTGCATAATATGCAGTTTGTATGTAAAATTACATGACCACCTAATGTTAACTTATCTTTATTTTCTTTGTTAATTTTTTACATTACATTACACTTTGTTATAATGTTTATAATACAATTTTATTATTTTTATGTAAGCAATCGAATGAGTGTTCTATTATCCTTGTCTTTTCTGTGTCTGGAATGTTAAAAAAATTATCTTGTTTTTTTTTGGAATGTACCTATATTTGTCTTCTGTAGGTTTTTTCAATATATTATTTGTTACCCTTGTATGCATGCAGTATGCATGTGTCATCTACGAACATCTTTATTATATATGTTTTAATAATATTTCCAAGGTTATTTACATGAACGATGTAGCATGCAGTTCCTATTAACACTCCTGTCTTAATCTTGCGCATTTCGCTTTTCGTATTTTTGATCTTTATTTTAAGTTTTGCGTTTCTCATGTAATTTTTTAGCCAATTTCTTTAATGGTCCTCATATTCCATATTCATCCATTACTGTCGTAAAAATAAAGACTCGTGTTCCAGTGTGTCTAATGCTTTTTTGAAATCTATAAATATTATTTTAATTAAAACTAAATTGAACTTTGTAATGCACAAAAGTTGATTTAAATTTAACACGGCTATAAATATTAGGTCCTTACATATGAAATTGGCGTTTAGTATGGGAGGAACATAAAGCCGATTTTTTTTTATTATAATATATTTATTTAATCAAAGTATGTACCATTGCTATCTATGCACTTTTGCCATCTCTTAGGTAGTTCATCGATCCCTTTACTAAAAAAACCATTCGGACGGGAATCAATAAAATTTTTGAAGGCGGTTTGGACTGCCCCATCGGAGTTGAATTTTTTCCTTTGCAAGAAGTTATCCAAATTTCGAAAAAATGGTAATCTGTTGGGGCAAGGTCCGGAGAGTACGGTAGATGTCTTAGACATTCCAATTGAAGCTCCTCTAATTTGGTAGCCGTCTTTTGTGCAGTGTGTGGTCTAGCGTTATCATGAAGCAGCAGTGGCCTAGAGCGATTAACCAGCCTCGGTTGTTTAGCAGCTAGCTTTTTCATCATGGTTTGCAGTTGCTGACAATAGACATCTGCCGTAATCGTCTGGCCAGATTTAAGGAAGCTGTAGTGAACGACACCAGCACTAGTCCACCAAACGCTCACAAGTAACTTTTTTGGAGTCAATTTTCGCTTGGGGCATGGTTTGGCTGGTTCGGCAGGGTTCAGCCATTGCGATGAGCGCTTCCGATTATCGTACAGGATCCACTTTTCATCACAGGTGATGATTCGATTTAAAATCCCTTCATTATTGTGCCGGTTGAGTAATGCAACGCAGCAGTCAACGCGCGTTTGTTGATTTGCTTCACTCAATTCGTGAGGTACCCACCTTTCAAGCTTTTTCACCTTACCAATTGCTTCAAGTGGATTAAAACAGTTTTATCACTAACACCGCAGCCTGCAGCTAACTCGGATGTGGTTTGCGATGGATCCGCTTCCACAATAGCCTTCAATTCTTCAGTAGCAACTTTGGTCTCCGGCCGTCCACGGGGCTTGTTCTGCAGGTCGAAATTTCCAGAACGAAAACGTTGGAACCAAAAACGCACTGTGTTTTCTTTTGCGGCACCGTCGCCATACACATCATTAATCCTTCGAGCCGTTTCTGCAGCACTGGTGCCACGGTGGAACTCGTACTCGTAAATAACGCGATATTTCAAGTTTTTCATTTTGTAAACTGAGTGACGCAAAGAAAAAAACAATTGAGGAAAAAACAAGTGAATTATAATTTTCAAAACACAAATACATGAGTAAATAGCTGTATAAATTTGGATTTGGAATTCCTAACCAAAGAGAAGATATTTGAGATCAAATTTGCCAGTACGGCAAAACGCCAATTTCATATGTAAGGACCTAATATTATTATTTTATAAATATAAATACTATAAATATTATTCCTACTTTTTTATCATTCAAATATTTCACACAATATTTCGAGTACGTCCAAATCTTTGTAAAAACTGGTATTGTATTTTTAATGAATCTTGCCTTTATGGTTTCCCGCTACAACGTGATGCGTGCAACTCTAAACTTTTTTCCTTTTATAATTTCAGCCCTCATTTCGTCTGTAATAAGGTGTAGGAATCAGTACTCATGTTTTCGTATACATTTATTAATCTATTGTTTTTGTTAAGGCGCTGAACAAAAATAAACGCTTAGATATACCCACAGAATTGGATATACCTATATTAGCTTTGTTTTTTTCATTATTGTATTTTGAGGAATAGTACCGTGTTTACTCGAATATAAGACCGGTCTTATATTAATTCCATAGCCAAAAAACGAACTAGGTCCTATTTTCGATGTAGGTTTTATTTTTGTAAGGAAAACCGAAAGTACAAAACAAGTTACACCCAACTCTCGTTTTATACGGTGGATACGTTCCAGCAAAATCCGTGTAAAAGAAAACCTCACATTGTGAACATAAATAAGGTTTTTCCTCAGTATGCGTAAGCGCATGATTTTTTAAGCTTGACTTTTGATTACAAGAATAATTGCATTGTGAACATGAAAAAGGTTTTTCGCCAGTGTGCGTAAAGACATGTTTTTTTAAATTTGATTTCTCAATACACGAATAATTGCATTGTGAACATGAAAACGGCTTTTCCCCAGTGTGCTTATACGGATGTTTTTTTTAAATCTGACTTTTGTTTGCAAGAATAATTATACTGTGAACATGACAAAGGTTTTTCCTGAGTGTGTTTAAGAATATGGATTATTAAATTTGATTTATGTGTGCATAAATAATTGCACTGTGAACAAGAAAAAGACTTTTGCCCGGTGTGTTCATGAGCGTGGTTTTTTAAATCCGACTTTCGTTTGCAAGAATAATTGCACTGTGAACATAAATAAAGTTACTTTGGTAGAAAGCAATTACTTTGTGGTGTGACATATAAAAACAAATAAAAACACTTTTCTTTGTATTAAACCATGATTTATTATTGTGCCAACCGGTTTCGCTTAAACTTATGCTTCATCAGGGCAACTTTGATACGCACTCGTGGTCATTTTCCACTTTTCAGAGGGTATATCCCGGCTACGATCGCCGCTCTGTCGTGCTATCAAATAATTTGGTGAGCGATAATTACTAAGGAATGGGGGTGGGAAAATTTTAAATGAAAACATTCAAGTTCGAATGGTACATATATTTAAATTATTGAAAATTGTCATAATCTTAAAATGTAGCCTTAAGTCTAACCTTATTTCTACCTGTCTACCGTCGTGAAACTGGCGACGTCTTGGTCGCAGCGACGCGGCGCTGTACGCATCACGGCGCGGCGTCGCCGCGCGATTCCCTCGCACGTCTGCTCCAGCGGCGCCGAAGGTGACGCACGGCGTGAGGCCCACCTCACGCTGGTTTCCTTCTGCGCTGGCGGCGGGGCTGGTTGTCGCCCTGATGACCAGCTGACCGCTCTTCGGCTCCGTCCTTTGTCTTCTTCTTCTTTCCGTAACAGCGGCCACGTCAGGCTACATCAATCCACCTGACGCCGCTGTTGGTGGACTTTAGACGTCCTCCTCAGCCTGCTTGACTGTCGCTTTGACAGTCAAGATCTCTTCGGACCACCTGGCTCTCCAGGGAGTCTTCTTCCTCCGCTGGGGCTCTTCGGCATGGTCCCCTCGACTGTCGCACTGACTAGCCGAGTTCTCGTCCCTCTTTCTTCTCGGCGCTTCTTCCGCGGTTCACTTAATTGATGGTCGGCCGACAGCTATCTCAACTCTGCCGGCCGACGCGACGCCGTCGTTCACATCACCGCTGACCGTCTTCCGGCCAGCGGGCGCTCCGGCCCGCCGACCTTCTCGCACGACTTTTTACACTCACTACTACATTCTAACTGATTTTACCAACTAACAACTCCCCTTCCAACTTTCAACTCCCAACTGACTTTTCTCAACTGTCCAGTCTCAACTCTCACTGGCCGGCAGGCACTCCGGCCTGCCGACCTGCTCTCCGGGTCTCAACTGTCCTCTCTCCGGGTTTCAACTGTCTGAGGGAGGGACCAGCCGTCCTTTAAATAGAACTTTGGCTGCTGTGGGCCTGTCTCCCCATGTCTGGTCAATCCCTTTGTCCTCCGCCGACCCCTTATTGGATAGGCCTAATTTTCGACCACACTCCCTAATATTTATTTTACTATTAATTAACTAAAAAATAAACACCTTAAAATTTAGTACAACTGATAAAAACAATACATACAATTAATTACATAAATACATTTGACAAAATTGTAATATAAATATTTATTTATTTTATTTAATAATCCATTTAACTAATAACCTTAACAATTATTTTATCATCATACAAAATCTTAGCACTTAGTAGGTACCTAACCTTTTTTATTAATATAGCTAGCATATATTTATAACCTACGTTAAATTTTCACAGGCTAAGATTAAGGATGGAAACCTCTCTACATATGGACATTTTCGTGTTATCATCTATACATTCATTCAAATTATAAACTACATCTCTATCTATACATTTATCTTAATCTATACATTAACCTAAATCTACATTACATTAAAGTACAATTAAAAACACACAGTAAGAAGTAGGTACATTCACTTCCCTGTCAAAATATAATGGTCAAAAGCACAAAGTAATAATCAAGTCTTATACATTAGTCTTAATTACCTATTAAGGAACACTTAATTATAGATAATCTTTATATAATATTGATATTTACGAGACATTATCTCCCTCATTCTAGAGTAGGTCCTAGCTACTTGAATAATGGGTGGTTAAGCATGACTTTTGATAACAAGAATAATTGCATTGTGAACATGAAAAATGTTTTTCGCCAGTGTGCAAGAGGACATGTATTTTTAAATTTGATTTTTGAATGCATGAATAATTGCACTGTGAACATGGAAAAGGCTCTTCACCAGTGTGATTATATGCATGTTTTTTTAAACCTGCAAGTATAATTTCACTGTGAACATAAATAAGGTTTATCCTCAGTATGCGTAAGTGCGTGATTAAGATAGGTCTTATATAAAGCAGGTCTTATATTAAAACCATCCTAAAAATCGTGTTAGGTCTTACTTTCGAGTATATTCGAGGAAACACGGTAAACAGATATGATAAAAATAAATTTCAAATAGGGAAATGAGCTGTTGTTAATGTTTGAGCTGGTATCGTCTGGTACGCTGATGAGCGATTAATATTATTATCATTCTGTTACAGTTAAAAAAATATTTGTTGATTAATCAAGTGGTGGCTCCCTAATCTTGAACCAAACCGATTTCAACCATTAGGTAGTTTTTCCCTATATTTTTCCTTTTTTTTCATATCAGTATAATATTGCGGCCCGCGTAACTTAGCAAACATATGTATGTGGCCCGAAGAAAAAAAAGGTCGAGTACCGCTGACTTAAGGAATCAAAATTAAGGGGTAAATATAAGCAAAAGAAACACAAAACACACAACGAAAGTTGGCGTGTCTGGACGCGTGCTATTGGCGTGAAAACAACGGCGTTATATGAAAGACCGTTACGCAACCGGAACCGGAAATAGGGATACCAGCAGGAATAAATTATGTCGCGAACAGGGAATCAGGGGGTAGGAACGCGAGTCCAAGTGCCGAAACAGAAGGCTGTTCTCTCGTAATGGATTCCAGGCGTCGAGGGAAACAAAATAGAAATTTTAATGGAAGGTAAAATTCTTGTATTATTTGTGTGTCGTGTACTTACCCATTATTCTGTTAGTGTCTTAAATAAAAACCGGAAATAGGGATACCAACAGGAATAAATTATGTCATGAACAGGGAAACAGCAGGCTGTTCTTTCATAATGGAATCCAGACGTCGAGACGGAACACAAAATATGATATCATTTAGATGACATTTTGTTATGGGATGTCAAAATGTATGGGATGTCATGCTTGTGTGTGTGCTAAATAAAATAAAATATACAATTTTTTTTTTGTTTTTTGAAAATAATTAAGTCCAACCCCAAAGTTAACACAACGAACATAAATAATATCAAAAAATATGTTTCAGTAATATCAATGTTTTATTGAAATAATATGTATTTATTACAAAAACTAATAATAATATCAATATAACACAGAGCAGTTCTTCCAGCCCAGCAGAGAGCAGAATCATTAATTAGCAATAAGATCTACACAGTTCTTATCATGCGTAAAATCAACCCTCAATGCACTCCGAATTTTAACTATTAGATTTCTTGAATTTCGTGCAAGATATAATTCTTGGAATAAAAGCTTTGCTTCTGTGTTTTAACGTACCTAGATAGAGGAATTGTGATTAAAGGCTTTGCATTATGCTTGTATCTTGAATTTTTTCTCTAGATAAACAAGATGAAGCGTCAACGTATGCAAAAAATAATTCTGCAGTAATGATCTAAATCTGAGTGGCATCAAAATTATTTTATGGAATGGAAGCATCGACGCTTTACCCAGGAAAGCTTAAGGAATGTGTAGCGAAAGAAGATGCGAATCTGCAGAGTAATTCAAAATCAGCTGGCTGGACAGAGTTAAGAATGAAGATGTTATAATTTGAATGAATATAAAAAAATAAGTTTTTAAAACAATAAAAATCTGAACTTCTATCATCTCAGACACATAATGAGATATTCAAAGTATCAAGATTGTGTATCTCACAATGCAGTGAAAATATTGCAAGAAATCAGGTTCTCGGAAGGAGTTGGATAGTTTATTGTAGAGCTACATCGGGCTGCAGAAGACAATGATAGTCGGCTGCTGGCCAACATCTGAAAAGATGTTGATATATCATATATCGGAAGATGCATAGACATTATCAAAACAAAAATAACAACACCAATTCTACCCTGCCCTTTAGCATTAATGTCTGCGACTTGAGATCATAATCATTTATCATATACGGGCAGGTTGATGACGGTGAAAGATTGTCTACTTTAAATTTGGTTCCATTATTTTTATCTTACACATAGACATCTTTATACAATTTATACATTGACTATGTAAATAAATTAATCTGGGCTGCTGGAGGAACCAGATGCACTTCATGAGACTCCCGAGAGATTCTCTTCCACTGAAGTCAGCTCGACATCACCCTTCACTTGTACGTGCGAAACACTCCTGTAATCCACGCGGTGGGCAAACAAGCAGAAGAAGACCCCATTTACAAACATCTGAAATTTTAGCAAAAATATTGATTTTTTTAACCATACAAAATACAATATCATCTATGACAATTGCTGATACAAAATACAATATCATCTATGACAATTGCTGATACAAAATACAATATCATCTATGACAATTGCTGATACAAAATACAATACCATCTATGACAATTGCTGATACAAAATACAATATCATCTATGACAATTGCTGATACAAAATACAATATCATCTATGACAATTGCTGATACAAAATACAATATCATCTATGACAATTGCTGATACAAAATACAATATCATCTATGACAATTGCTGATACAAAATACAATACCATCTATGACAATTGCTGATACAAAATACAATATCATCTATGACAATTGCTGATACAAAATACAATATCATCTATGACAATTGCTGATACAAAATACAATATCATCTATGACAATTGCTGATACAAAATACAATACCATCTATGACAATTGCTGATACAAAATACAATACCATCTATGACGATTGCCGAGATAACAACTGGACTCAGTGGCATATTCTAAAAAACTGGGTAACAATGCAAAATTAAATAAGGGTATAAATAACCGACAGAATTAACTCAATATGTACTCTTTATTAAAGTATTTTTCTATGTATAAATCTAACTCATTGATATCAAATGTTATAAAATGGATGCCCAAAAGGCAGTTCTGTATGATGTAACTTTTTTTACGATTCAAAAAAATTAACATCCTCATTGACATATTCCATGACAGTTTCCATGAATATAAGAGAACTATTACCAAACTTGCGAAATTAACTGTTTAGTCTCTTTGTTCAATCTCACTCTGTTTAAGCTCACTCTATAAAATCACTTTTTTTCTATTCTTTCTTGTGCCTTTACTTTTTATCTGTATTTTTGCTGTGTTCACATTTTGTAAGTGAAGAAAAGCATTTGAACTTGTCGTATTACATTTGTATTACCTATATCATGTTATGTGTTTTTCTTCATTCTTTCTCAAATAAAATAAACATTCTCAAATAAAATAAAAAATTATTCTACGAGTTTGATTGCTTCAAAGATCTCTTGAAATGCGATTATCTCAGAACTTTTTTCTGTCAGTATACCCTCAATATATAAGAAGCCAGGATGCATTCCGCCGTGTACTATGACGCTGGCCTGGAACTGGTTATGAACTATGCGGTTTTATCTAATAAGAATAAATATGGCCTCTTGCCTCATTTATTTTTTCTTCCGGCAATGGTTTTAGTGGGATCCTACTATAAAAGGATGTCTCGTAGCTAGTAGCAAAAACATCGGGGGAGTCTTCCTCATTGAATTTTGAATAGAAAATATTCTTTATAATTTGACAGAGATTTAGAACGCAGACCTCATGTCTCACAGACACAAGAAAATGCAAATTTTACATAATAAATATCGGAGGAACTTTTACATGTGCACTTTATTTATATAATTTATATACTTTGCACGTAGGTATAATGTATGTTGTCTGGTATTTCTAAAAAGATAAAGAAAAAATAATACTAATCTAAAATTAATGTGAGAACATTGAAGCATGACTTTTTTGTAAATGTATATTTTGTAAAATAATAGAAATCAAATATTAATGCTACAGATTTTTATGATATCTATATTTTTATCATAATCGTAGAACAATGATGCATGTGATTTTTCTCAAGGTTGCAGGAGAGCAGTTTGAAGTTTTATTTACATAAATCCACTTTATGTCATAGCTCGATAACTACAAAGGATTTTCCTTTGAAACTTGGGTCAGTCATTTAAAGTTGATACCTTTCAAACCTCAAATATAGTCTGTGCAGTACAATGACGCATTTACGGATGCTGCAATGTTCGATGATTGCAAATCAGAACCGTCGTTATACCAACTTCGTATGATAATAATTGTGATAGAAATATTATGAAATATGTGCTGTATTCCGATTTTTTTTCCAAATAATTGGTTACGTAATAGTCATGCTGCGATGTTCTGACTACACGCGCCTGCTATCAAAATATGTATGTATTTTTAAATAAGATGAAAGTGATATTAGTGAACCACTGACTCGACTAACCTGATATCCAACTTGACCCACTTGGATGTGTATTACGAATGGCATGGAGGGGCACAGGGGCATATCACCTCTTCTCTCCTCCGTCCCCCAACAACCCTTGAAATAGTGGTTCCTCACCACACAGAACTCGGGAATGAAACGGAAGCTGGCGTGGAAGGCTATATTATCTGACGAAGCGCACGCGAAATTCACAACAAACCTGGAGAAAAATAATTATAAATGTGATAGTCCATTTCCTACCGAAAGTCTGATACCATTTATAAAATTTCTCCCATCACTTATGGCTGATGTTGAATACACAACAATATAATACGCAATGAATAGTCTAATTAAAATGGGATAGCCTTCATAGGGTATTGGTTCTACATTCAATATAATTAGAAATGAAGTTTTTTGAGTGTTGAACATGATAATGAGACACAACTAGGGAATGCAATCCCGATCCCGCGAGATCTCGAGGCATTTTACGAGATCAATCCCGAACCGAAAAATCGGACGAGATTATCGGGATTGATCAGCATTTTTATGTTTGGTAAAACATAAAAATGCTAATAATGATTTTTACTGTGCAAATCTGTGATAGGATTATTTCATATAGAAATCCAATAATCTGGCATTTCCGACATAGAATCCGGTATAGGTGAAAAAATATGGATGTCTGATAACCGAGAGCCCACTGTACCTATTTGGTCTGCTTGATACTCTTCCATGAAGTTTTATCATCTTTCCGGGAGACACTTTTCCAGGAATGATCCTGCTCAATTCAACCAACTGTAACAAACAAAACATTGTAGTTAATCGGCAATGAATATTTACGACGTTACCTAGTACATGTTCTCAAACAGTCAAAGTAATACAGAAAAATCAAAAGAATAAAATTTTCATTGCCTTCTTCTGAATAAACAAATAATATAACATTTAAAAAAGTTCTCAACATTTGTATAAAAATCTCACCTAATTAACCCTTCATCTTTTTTCTGGCTTGTGCCAGGTACATGTCTTGCGCGAAATTGTGCTATCAAACAAGGGTCGAGACGTCCGCTTATTAAAAAAAAAAAGACTTATTCTTACTTAGGGGCTGTGGGTGATCTTGATGGTAATTATTTGTTTAGAATTCTTTAATACACATTAGTGTTAGTATTTTACATTTGAATAGGCATGATTACAGATTTTTAAATAACATTCTATATTGTAGGTACACGTCTACTATTACCGAACATAACATTATTTCAGTAATAAACTAAGTTTTTATGCAAATAATTGCATTTTCATCTACATGTTTTTAATTTCGCGCAAAAACGTCCGCAGCTGGCATCTACGTGACGTCAAGCCTCAGTAAACATTGCATTGTGTCTATGGCAACGGTTGAAACACACGGTTATGGGTACTGAGGCGTGACGTCATTCGCTTTGACCAGTGTTTCAGTTAAAATGGCAGATTGCACAAATTTATACTTTTATTTTATTGAAAATCTTATTAATCTCAATGCGTATATTAAAACTGGATCATTTTTTAGAATCCTTTCAAAATACTGTCATCATGCCTATTGGAGACATAGATTGAACCTGCTTGATATGCAGTATCCATTAGACAAAACTCAAAAGTCAAATGAAGTTATCCTGTCGTTAATATACATTTGATACTCACTTTCTGTTTAAAATCTATAAAATTAGCTAGGATCTGGTCCTTTTCGGAGGTGATTCGTTTATTTTCTTCGCATTCAGCTTGAAAATCAGACCTGAAATAAAAATATATTACACTCATCGCCTCAACAAGGTAGCCTATTGTATGCCATGCCACTTTACATAACCCATCTTTGTCCAACTATGTACATATTTCCCCAGATTATTCTTTGAGCATCTTTCACGCTGGATCATTACAGACAAATTTTATGATTACAGTGGTACCTCGACATGGTAGTTTAATTCGTTCCGTAACCTTGCTCGTATGTCAATTTTCTCGTATCTCAAAGAAATTTTCCCCATTTAAATTAATTGAATACACAAATACACTAAGTTAAATTGCACTAGTCTCTGGTTATCAGGCTATGATAGCAAAACTACATGAAAATATCAAAAGATGTTAAAAAAAATTAACAGCTTTAAAAATATGCATCCAAACATTGACGTATTACAATATAGACACGTTATTCCGACTACTACTATAATACTAGCCGACTTTTATATGTAGCAAATATTGCATTGAAAGAGACAACAAATCACGGCACACTTATTTCACAAACGCTCTGCATGTAGACAGAAAAACCAGGTAATTTGAAGTCACGGTGACTAAAATAACATACTCATTCTTACAATAGTGTACGACACTCTGTTCCTTTTTCCGCGTAGCGTCGCGCCCGATCACAAAGAAGGTCCGTTCGATAACGAATGCAAGTAAGGCAATTATCTTACTTTTGAGTTACCAAGATTTCACGCTTGTAACGTATCTACAGTTTATTATATCATTGCATCCAAATACTTGCTTGTAAGCAGATAACTGCAGTTGAAAATGGTCTTCCTCTCTTAGCTTTTTCAGTATGGTTTCCTTCAATCCCGCATTCTCCATTGTCGCCTCCCTCAACTGGTTGGCAAGCTCTTCGGCCTCTTCACTTGACTGAAATTAGATAACAAATGCTTAACTCTGAAAATACTTCAATTTAAAACAAACAGAAAAACATACAGAAATGTACGCACATGTTTATCGAATAAACCCATGGAAGCAATAACACTAAAGATACTGTATTTTAACATTTTCATTCTAAATATATCAAAGAATATATATAAAATATATATATAAAGAAAATATATAAAAATACTTAATTTTAACACTTTTTTATTTATAAACACTTTTTTTAACAGATAAATAACACAATTAATGCGCAGTTGGAAGACGACATTTGGGATGATTTTTTGTCCGGTTCGCACGGCAAATGAGGTTACTTGACAGTTAGAACTCGTTCATTCATTCAAAAACTTGAGATACAACGAATGATAAGCTTTAAAAACCATAAACGTGGGTAAAATAGGCCGAATTCGCATACGTGTCTAGGGAGCGCAGATCTGCGCTCTGGCACACGGCCGGTTAATGAAATGAAATGATCTAGACACAATTCTTATATTATTTTTGTTATAGAAAAATCCTACTTTCTGCACGCATACCTGATTATACTGTATATTTTTTCTTTGCTCGTGCTTCACAATTTTCAAAGTCTGCTGGTAATCCAAGAAAATTTGTTCAAATGTGGACAAAGCCGCTTTCACTTGGTAACTGTAAGAGAATCAATGTAAAAAGCGTCAGTGATTTGTGAAGAAAAAAGCTGTTGGGGAAATTAATAGAAACATATGTATTTGAACAGGAACTAAGATCGATTTGTAGGTAGGCAATTATTTTTCTAAATATAGTACATTGATTTATTGAAGTTATCGTCTTTTGGCACATTGATGGTAAAATTTTCATTTAAACAGAAACTGCACACGTGCAGCATGTAAAAACGTCCGAATTTTTGCATATTTGAAAAAATCATTTTGAAAACGCAATATTTCTAATACTAAAGTATCCGATATTGTTTACACTTGCGAAAAAAAATTAAATATTTTTTTCAATTTCGTCAAATTATAATATGTATATTACAATTAAAAAAAAATTTATGTGAACTAAAATGTATGGATATATGGCGCAAGGGGCCAAAAATTATTTCGAATTACAAATTATCGGAATGTTCAAATTATCGGGGTAAATTTACTATGAAATAAACATTTTGGAACTTGTGGTTTTGAAACATTTCAAATTATGAGGAATTTCGATTTATCATTTTTTTAATTTTGAATTAATGGGGTTTTACTGTAATTATGTTTAAAACTATTAACAGTTCAACTATTACACTACGTAAATAAATTTGAAATTACTTTAACGTACTTGCAGTTAGCCATCTCTCTGTGATAGCTTTCTAAAGTGGCACTGATCGCTGCTAACTTCTGCTGCATCGACACAAGACCATTGGCTTCCAGCTGCAGGTCTTTCAATGGGTTTGTGACGGAGTCGAGCATGCACCAGTATCTGGAATTTGTCATAAAAAGGATAAATTATGGCATTAACTCTTTCATTGCTGATACCGCGCGACGCGCATCATCTGTAATATGATCGGCATGCACACACAGCGCTAGGTGCGTTGGCCCGCCTTTTCTGTATTAACCGAACTTAAACACACGGAGCAATATGCTTTTGTGGTTTGTGTCTTCTGGGGTATTACGCCGTGTTATTATGAGCTTTCTGGCCGACGTTTCGGATCCTATTACAGGGTCCATCATCAGGGCTGATGTGTTATTATGAGTGTTGGTGTTGTGGTTAAGTATTGGCTTGTAATACCGTGTCAAAAGCAGGGAACGTTATCAGTGTGTGTTATTATTGGCTAGCAATACCGTATCAAAAGCTTGGTGTATCTGTGTTACGTGGCAATACTGTGTCGGGGTCATGTGTCATCTTGTGTTGTGTGTATGTTTCATCTATTGTCTGATCACTATCTCTGCGAGAACTGCGAGATAGTGATCAGACACTCGCAGTTCCCGGCCAGAAATAAAACAGCATAATACCCCAGAAGACACAAACCAGAAGATTCTGAGTGGCCGTGAAAACCTAAGAACATTCTTAATATGGTTTTGAGTTGTTTCTAGACTCAGCACAAGGCGATTTGTCACCGGAAGTTAGTTTTAATCGATTTGTCAATAAGCATGCTGACAGTATTAAAAAATTAAAGAATAAGTGAATTTGGAGAAGAAAATATTTTGAAAGGATTCTAAAAAATGATCCAGTTTTAATATACATACACATTAAGATGCATGAGATTTTCAATAAAATAAAAGTATAAAATTCTGGATTCGACCTTTTTAACTGAAACACCGGTCAGAGTGAATGATGTTACGCCTAAGTAACCAACACTGTGCTTTGAACTGTTGTCATAGACACAATGCAATGTTCACGTAGACGCTATGACAGCTGCTGGCGTTTTTGCGCGAAATAAAAATAGGTATAATTATTTGCGTAAAAACTTTGTTTATTACTGAAATAATGTTATTAATAATGTAAGAGTAGATGTGTAGGTACCTACATTAAAGAATATTATTTCAAAATCTGTCACCATGCCTATTATGTATATTGGTTGTTTGGTGCTTTTGTCAGCAATATAGATAACCCTACTACAGGTCGACCACAATCAAAAGACAATTCCCTAGCTTTGTCCGGTAAGAAGAAAGCGGGGGAAAGTTGCCTGGCAAGCCCGTATTACAAGCCTCAATATGATACTCCAAATTAAAATATATTTTTTAGTTCAAAAAAACTTATTTTGTGTTAATTTTTTGCATCGTAACACCACACATATTTTTTGCGCACATTCTTTTGAATGCGGTCTATAGCGTACAGTTAGCTGTTCACTGATGAGAAAGCTGTTTTGTGTCTTGACTAAAATAAACTTTAAAAACAATGAATATAATTATTTTATTATATGCTCCATTAAAGGCAGTCACTTTGGAAAAATATTCATCCAATATAATGCATTTAACAGAAGTTTAGAACTGACGACAAAGACAGGATCCAATGTAGAATAGATGTGAAATTTTTGCCAAGTACTGTTTGTACTTTGATTGAACAAACAAAAAAAACAGCTTACTGTTGAGAGTGGTGGTTCAAGTAGCCGGCGAGGTCCTTGAGCGTTGAGTCGTACAGCTTCACATTCTGCACGAAATTAGCAAATTCAAGATTGTCACATTGAGCTTCTAGACTTAAAGAATACCGAACCGGTTGGAAAATCTGCAAAAAAGAAGAAAAAAATATCATACCAAGAAGATAATGCCAAAATCGAGTGTAGCTAACATTGACGGAAATGTTCTCAGGTTTTCAAGGCTATTCTAAATCTTCCGGTTAGTTTTCTGGGATATTCTGCTGTGTGTATACAATAGTGATGGGTCCGCTCTGTACTCACTACTACATTGAAGTGCACACTTCGCACATTTTGATGTGTAGTGCACACTACAAACTACAAACACCAAAGTTATTGAAAGTATAAACTTCAAATAGTACACTTCATTTCAAAGCGAACACTACAAAGTACATACACTTCAAAGTTATCGAAAGTATGAGAAACACATTTTAAATAGTGTATTTTTTACGTGAAATTTTTGGAAAGTTGATGCAGATATATGAAGAAATCTCTGGAATCTGTAACAACCCCCCCCCATGGTTTGAAAATTTTTTGGAATCGAATGAAGAAATCTGGCTGGCGACCTTTTTTTTTTTTTTAGAAAAAAATACTTCCTTTCATTTAAAAATTTACTTCAGTATTACTTCATTTCATTACTTCACTTCATTTAAAAATTTACTTCACTATTA
Organism: Agrypnia vestita; assembly: GCA_016648135.1. Taxonomy (NCBI): domain Eukaryota; kingdom Metazoa; phylum Arthropoda; class Insecta; order Trichoptera; family Phryganeidae; genus Agrypnia; species Agrypnia vestita. The sequence continues at coordinate 7,242 of JADDOH010015897.1, read as the reverse complement.
CTTCATTTCATTACTTCACTTCATTATTATTATTACAATTACTTCACTTCATTTACTTCACTTCAATTACTTCACTTCATTTACTTCACTTCATTTCGTAGTACTACAATTACTTCACTTCAAGTAGTTTTTACTACAATTGTAGTGTACACTTTGTAGTCTTCAAACTGGTGAACGTGTGTGTGTTGTAGTCTTCATTTTGAAATTAAGTTTTTCCCTTCGCTAGTATACAACCCATCCTACAATACGTGCATTCAGATCCCAAAGAAGGGTCTACCAGAATTAGCCTAACTAATTAAGGACCCTAGTCCTGAGGGGTTGTTACTAGCGAAGGGAAAACTACATTTCAAAATAAAGACTACAACACACACACGTTCACCAGTTTGAAGACTACAAGTGTACACTACATTTGTACATTTGAAGACTACAAAACCATGTGGGGGATTGTTTCAGTTTCCAAAGATTTCTTCATTCAGTCCCCAAAATTTTCAAACCATGGGGAGGGGGGGGGTTGTTTCAGGTTCCAAAAATTTCTTCATTCGATCCCAAAATTTTTCAAACCAAGGGGAGGGGGGTTGTTTCAGTTTCCAAAGATTTCTTCATTCAGTCCCCAAAATTTTCAAACCATGCGGAGGGGGGGGGGGTTTATTCAGTTTCCAAAAATTTCTTCATTCAGTCCCCAAAATTTTTCAAACCATGGTGGGGGTGTTGTTTCGATTTCCAAAAATTTCTTCATTTATCTAAATCGACTTCCCAAAAATTTCACATAAAAAATGTACTATTTGAAGTACATACTTGTACTTTCGATAACTTTTCGCTTTGAAATGAAGTGTTCTATTTGAAGTATGTACTTTCAATAACTTTGAAGTGTGTTTAGTTTGTAGTGTGCACTACACTTTAAAAGGTGTTAAGTGTACACTTCAATGTAATGTAATACTACATTATAGTAGTTAGTACAGAGCGGACCCATCACTAGTTTGTGTATTAAGATTCAAAGAATTTTCACATGCAGTCCATTTGTGGTTTTCATTTTTACATTTGGTGAATGAATATATGTAATATGGTTATCTGTATACAATGAAGGAAAAATTTGTGTACAATTTATAAGTTATAGAACTACAGCAACATAATATTTTTTTTAATAAATCTACATTTAAATTAATTAATATTTTCTGAAAAAATCTTACGATTGTGTGCGCCTCCTTCAGTCTTTCCTTCAGCGTGACTATGCCGGAGCTCAGGTGTTCAATTTCATCCTTCAATTCTCGCTCGCGTTGAACTAAATCAACCTGTTAATAAAAAGGAAATAATTTCAACCAACATATCGGACCCGCCTACGTTTGTAAAGTACCGTAACTAAGAAACGAGTCATTTATATTTGTTCATATTTGATACATATTTTAAGTAGTAGTAACTTTTCTTAAATATCGTATTTTATTATTTTCTATTGTGCACAATATACACATTGAGGGTAGAAAGTTAAAAGGGCGTTAGTGATTATTTCGAACTTTACAGGAGAACAAAAGAAAGTTCTGTCAATCTGATTTTGTCATTATTTCTTTCATTGTGTGTTTTGGATTAACGAAAAATTCGATTGTTTTGGATTAACGCCCTCAATATGTATATTGTAAATATTACTACAGTAAAAACCCGTTAATGCAAAATTCAAGGGACCCAAAAAAAAACATTTGAATTATGCGGAATCCCATTACATAATTCGAAACACAAAGTACAAAAAAAAAGCTATGTGATTGCCCAATTCCTCAAAATTCAAAAATTCATTGAAAAAGCCATTAATTCTGATAAAAACATCTGTATTTTTGCATATTTCAAGAAATCGTTTCGAAAATGCCAAATTTTTTCTGCTAACGCATCTCTATTGTTAAAGTACTCGATATTGACTTATTCGTTGTTCTCACTTGCGATAAAAATCAAAATATATTTTCAATCTCATCAAATCTCAAAAAAATTTAGAATTATGTGATTTCAAAATCGATTGTCGATTGATCGAATATCGAAATGTATTGATTTACAACGCAAGGGGCTAAAAATTATTTCAATTAGGAATTTACCGGGGTTTTAAAATTATCGGGGTTGATCTACTATGAAATTAATGTTTTGTGACTTGTGGGTTTGAATTAATGGGGTTATTACTTTTTTTAATAGCCTTCATAGTGTATCGGTCCTACATGCAATACAATTGTGAACATATGAATTATGATTATTTACAAAATTGTTTACCTTGGCATTCTCAGAATCAAGTAGTTTTATTTGAGTTCCGTTCAGTGCATTTTGAAGAACAAAGATTTTATTTGCAAGACTTAAATCTTGTTCTCGATTAATTTCATTCTCCTGAAAATACACAAAAAACATTTTTTCAGAATAGGTTAGAATTTTATCTAAAATTCGACTGACGATTTGACAACCCTTCATGAAGCTGTGGAGGACCTTAGGACTATTGAGCGAAGGCTATGAGAGAATAAATCTCAATGTGTTTTATAGTTGTTATTTAAAATATATGAAGATTATGTATGAAACGTGAATCAAAATAATATGTGAAAACACACCTGTTTTATTTTATTCACCGCTGCGTTTAAGTCTTCGATTTGTCTCGTCATCTGGATCGATTCTATTTCCAGTGAATTATTTTTCGTGAGTAGCTTTTCTTTTTCATCTAGAACCTGCTGGTGGTCTCTGCCGAGCGCTTCTAACTGAGATGATAAAACTTTAACAGTATTTTCCAAATCGGAGTAAGTCTGTTCATTGCCGGTCACAACGAAGCTATCTTCAGTATTGTCTAGAGATTGTTGATTTTTGGTTTCTTCCAACTGCATCTGTGAAGCTTTCTCCCGCTTCAATGTGTTTAATTCCTCTAGAAGTTGAATGTTAACTGCTTCGAACTGAAATACCGACAAGTTAACGTGGACTCTACTAAAGACAGTCTTTAAAGATTTATTTTAAATCATAATGGAAACCAGCAGCTATAATTGAGTCACTAACAGTGGACCATGTCTTGTAATTCAGATTATACAAAAATGTGAGTTAAAGTTTTGAGTTTATTCCTTTGTTTTACAGTATTAAATTTTCTTTTTTTACAAACTTTATGCATACATTTACTGAATGTACAAATTGATATTTGTACCTAAAGGATTTTTTTTTGTAATAGATCATTGATGATACCAGTGATTGCAAAATTAGCATGGTTTAAATTTACATTTTCATTTTTTTTATACACGCACACATTATCAATCTCAAATTTCAATTTGTGATAGTTGATCGCAACGCTGATATATTATTACGAAGACTATTTTCACTTTCTTGAGCAATAGACTGGAATCAGTATATTTAACATTGCTCTAAGGAGTTATATCACCCTGACATTTACAAAAAAAAAAATTCTTTTGCTTTGCCTTATAGCTTGAAGATATAAGAATAATTTGAGTCAGTACTCATTTGAAAATTCCGAAAAATGGTTGAGTTATAGCAATTTGAAGCCAGCGCGGCAGATGAATTTTAAACTTATTAAATCATTCTTATGCATTTTTAAACTATTGAGCTGATTATGTTCATTTTCCCACACATTTTACCAATAAGATTTTCTACGATGAAGCATATGATTTTTTTGTTGATAAAATGCGCTGTTTGCTTATTATGAATATTTGTCTTTGATTTTTTTCAGGAAAAAGAAATTAATATTATTTCCAATCTGATCTCTTTTGCAAGAAAAAAAACAACAATTTTTTCGATAAGCTGCATCATAGAAAATCATCATTTAACAAGAAAATAATTCACTTTTTTATTTCACTCAGACCTTGGTGACGTGATTATCTCCAAAAGCTGGGTGTGTCATGGAGAAGGACCTTTGCGGGACAGCGTGTAACTCGGCCATTTTTAATTTTTTAGAATAATTTATTAATGAAAAATATTAACCAATGTACGCCTGAGGTGAAGTTTTCACAAAAACGGCGCTATATAAATGACCCAATATTATTTATTATTATTATACGCCGTAAACAATTATAACAAAACAAATTTTGTATGTGCAATAATATTGCTATAAATTGAGAAATTCAAACTAGGTGTATTTTTAATCTGACCACAATGAATATTTTCCACATTAATTTGTGCCTAAGACAACGCTTTTGTCAGCACACAGTTTTTTTATTTTATGGTAGATAAAATAAAGAAAGTAGTGGTCGTGTGGAACGTATGAACGAGGAAAGCATGGTTAAGAAAATATATGAGGCGAGTGTTGAAGGCAACAGGAATAGAGGGCATCCGCGAAAGACCTGGCACAATCAGATACAACAAGTGTTTGAGGATGGCCCCATTAAAAGCCGCAACAACCGTAGAACTTGTATGAGAAGATGTATGAATGTGGCCGAAGCAAAAGTGGTGTGCCAGGATAGAAGAGTATGGCGTTCAATCCTCTCTGCCCACCCCTGTGGCGAAACGGCGTGATGGTTAGTTAGTTAGTCAGTTTTTCATTCTTCATATCAGCACGTTGCGGCCTCAACCCCACACAAGAGCTAGTTAGGTTAGGTTAGGTTATGTTAGGTTGCTTGAACACATCTAATTCTAGAGTCCCCATTGTGTCTTCACTATTTTAGAAGTTCACATCACAACTACGTATTCTATTGTCAAAATATGAGATATCTACGTTATCTAATGAATAATTATGCTCATACCTTTATTGCGGAATCATATTTTTCTTGTATTTTCTTCAATTGCTTTTCTAGAATTGTCTTTTCCGTGGCAACTTTCTCGTAATCTTTCATCATTATCTTCCTGCAAAGCTCTTCCTCCTCCAATCGGGCGGAAAGTTCATCAGAAACGGCACTGCCATGAGATGTTGAAGAGATCAAATCATTTTGTAAGTCTAACTCTTTCTTTAATTGAGAATTTTCTCTTTGCAGCTGCAATAGATAATGAATTTGAATTATAGTTGGAGAGTAAACACAACTTGCCAAAAAATATATACAGGGTTATTTGTAAAACATTAATAACCTCGCAGGACTGTATTCCTGCCTTGATTATGAGTCGAAAATGTTCAAGCTATCATGACCTAATACCAATAGTTACGGAGATATGCAACATCAAAGTTTGCATTTTTTTTTTCAATATTTCCGACTTATTTTTTGTAAAACGTATGACTATCATTACAGTAACTTATATCGAATATGAAAAATTCATTCCCTTTAATAGAAGTCAAATAAAATAATAAAAACCTTCGAATTGCAATTGGAAAACATTCCAATTGGAATGTTTTCATCATTTTTATAATTTTATTTAACTTGTATTGAAACAAACGAATTTTTACATTTACATTACAATTTGTACATACAAGTACAATTAACAACGTGCACGAGCACTGTAGCGCGGGAGGCGGGAGACGGTAGGCACGCGCTGGTCGGGCGGGCGTAGTAGTTCGGATAAGCGGTCGTTCGGTTGATCGGCGTCCGGATAATCGACACTCTACTGTACCTTATCATCGTTCAATAATTCACTTATACACAACGTCCATTTTCTAAACGATGACCTGAACCTATAGATCCATTAAATCAATTATTTATTAACATATTCTTATACGATCGCACTACATTCAAACACTAAATATATAATACACATAAATTTACACGTAAAATATACATAAATGTAAAAATACATGTTGCTAAAGCGTGCTTAAGATAATTCTAATTGGGATAATGGGCATTGTCTTCATTTATAATGTTTTATTATTAGAGTATCATGTACCCATTATCTTGTTAGTATCTCTAATAAATATATATATTTTTTTAAATATATGTATGAATAGATCTTCCAAATCCACGGGTTAGTCAAGTTGTATCTGCATAGTACAGATGCAGGTAAAATGTGCAAATCCTTCTGCTTACCTTTTCAATAAGCTTTCTAGCTTCGTCACTTTTGGTTTCGTGCAGTTGACGCATCTTGATCATGTTCGCGTCCCAATCGGCCATGGATTTGAATTGTTCTCTCATTGACAAACTATTTTTCTCAAGTGCCTTACCAAGGACAGAATTCTTTTCAAGCAACTCTAAGATTTTGGTCTGTAAATCAGAATCATCTGAACATTCCTTCATGATCGCGTTGGCCTCATCAATGGTTGCTGGAGATGGCTGAAATTGTATGTGTTGTAATGGATAATTAATATATCTCGAAGATCTTGATCACACGCTGAAGAGATAGCTACAATAGTATGTGAATATATATATGCACAAAGTTTATTAAGGTTTGATATTTCTTATATTGTCAGTTATAATGAGATACTCAAGTATATTTAAGTGAGTTTTCTAAGTTAAATGTATGTACTTGCATTTGTAAGTTAAAAATATATGGATATTTAGGGAAGGTTCGTAGGGCGATGGAATGAAAGAGCGATTGGATTTTAGTGTTTATTTCTTTCCGGAGATAGGCCCCGGAAGCAAGTTAAAATGTACAATAAGAAACATAAATGATGAACAAAGAAATAGATGTTTTGATGCAGCATAGACCTGCTCCATGTTACGGTAGAGACTCGACTGGTGTGGTGTCGCCGTATCCCTAGCTCAACCCCTTTGTTTATATCGCGGAGATTTTTATTGGGTTAACATAAACAACGACTGCGGCAGAGCTGTCGTCTGCTATGTAAACAAAGGGAGTCATATTAGATGACGCCGTGCACCAGTCTCGATCCGTCCCAGGTACCGCCCGATTGTTGTTTAGAAAACCCTTTTTTGACCACGTCTCGCATCACATTTCCCTTGTGTTCCGGATGGGAACACCTTTTTTATGCGGCTCAGTAGTCTTCGCTGGTGGGACAGAGATCGCCACCAGAATTTGCAGTGAAGCTCGTAGTCCGTGGATATGCCAGAAGTCAAACGCCGAAGTAGTGCTTTTATCGTATTAAAGTCGAAGAAAAAATCCGAAGCGAAGTCCAAGTCAGAAAGCAGTGGTCACAAAATTCCAAGAAAGCAGAGTCCAAAGTAGGTAAGCAGGGTCAGGAAGAAAAGGCAGCAAGAAGATTGTCCAAATAGCGGTTCTCGTACCGACGCGTGGCGTATCAGTGGTACCCGCTCAAAAAATGCATTTTATTTATACAAAATTCAAAATTTCACAAGATTGCGTCATAGCATATTACAGAAACCAATGAGATTGCGTAATTCTGGGAAGGCGCCGCAGCGCTCCCAGCGGCCGAGTGGTGAACTACGTCATTCGCGGTTGCACAATTTCACCGCGCGGCAG
>JADDOH010015894.1:0-13771 GCA_016648135.1 Agrypnia vestita | reverse complement strand
GTCACAAGTTTACGTAGGTAAACATCTCTTCATTAAGCCACGCGTGCAAGGCACATTGTTTTAGGGATGGGTAAAAAATATCGATATATCAATATATCGGTATTTTTTTCGAAAAAAAACGATATTTATCGTCGATATATTTTTTCGCGATATATCGAATATTGATATTTTTTCTGGGATAATCGATATTTTTTCCTTGCGACCTTTTTATTTTTGGTCATTTTTTTGGCGATCTTTTTCATCTTTTTTTTGGCGACCCTTTTTTTCTGGCGACCTTTTTTTGGTTACCTTTTCTTTTTTGGTCATCGATATTTTTTCTCGGATAATCGAATATATATTTACGGTGACCTTTTTTTTTGTTTCCCCTTACATTTTCTTATTCCCCTTACATTTTTGAAAAAAAAATATCGATAAATATCGATATATCGATATATTTTTTTAAATATTGATTCGATATATATCGATATTTTTTTTCATTTACCCATCCCTACATTGTTTCGTTTTTCTGGTCATAGATAAAAGAATATAAGTTCTAGTGTTTAAACCCGTGAATACCAACACAACGAAACAATGTGTTGTACGCACGGCACACATACTAATTCGATTATCTTTCTTAAATGAAAAGACCTATAGGTAGTAACTGATGTGATGTTAAATCTATTATCGCCTTATTAAAATTTCAATGTCAAGGTAACTTTAAGTAAATAAAATAATAAATGAAGATATATGTCTAGATTTTCTCTTAAATATTCGTCGAATCTAAAGTCTATAAAAAGTTCATGTAAAGTAACTAAAAATCATCTTGTTAAAAATTTATAAAAATAAGATTTACTACCAATGTGCTATGGCATTTGGGGCACTTTAGACGCTTACGGATCTTTGCAAGCGTGAGGCTTTATGAAAGTATCCGGCCTGAAAATGTTAGTAGACCTACCTATTTAACTTAATCGAGTCCTATTTACAAAAGGTAAGTTTTAAAATCCAGTTAGCTACCGGATTTAATAAGCGCAGTGGGCATAGAAGCAATTACAGGGTCCAAAGCCGATCTTTTGATTTTGATGAAAATGCTTGAGAAACCAGTAGGTATTAAAAATGATATTATCTAATTTTCACCGTACATTTCGACGTTTGAATAATTTTATCTAAGGATAAAGCGCGAACCACACAAAAATAAAACGTGAAATAATAATTTCGTTTTATCCATTTGAATCACCACCACCGCACGCAGATCGTGAATTAGGAAAGAAAATTTTTCTTCCCAATCTCCGCCGATAATGAATGATCTCCTAACACTTGTAATACACTAGGCCGAAGCTAACTACGTCCAGATATGACAAATTGTACTTGCAGCTTTTTTAGTGTGTCGAGTGCGGATTCATCTCCAATTCTCTCGGCTTCGTTCGAATCCGGAACATATCGATCTGTCTATTCCGAAAAGCTTTTGTGAACTGATTCATCTTAGTCAGATTCGTATACCACACGAAAAGAATGACAATTCTCAAAAGAAAAGATACCGGCACAGACTGCTTTCCAACTGTCACTGGTCAGATGTATAAAATGTTTAAATCCTGGCAAGTGGTTGGCGTAGAATACGTCGGGCGTCAGTTTGGACCAATCAAAATCATTTCGCGGCCGGCAGCTCGGCGGTCATGAAACACCATTAATTAAAACAATATGAACCTCATAATTAGCAGATTAAGAGGGCAAATATTTAATTAAAATCAGCTCCCAAATAAAATTAAAAACTACAACTTTCGCATCGGGCACATGTAAAAAAACTTCCCGTAGAAATATGAGGCCAAGTTTGTAATCATTAATGTTTATTTGAACGTAATATCTATTGCTATATAATTGCTATTTCTGTATCTTGACAGTTATTGTATAACATTGTGACGCCGTTTTTTATGTTTTATGTTTGTCAGGTTTGAAATTAATGAATTCAATCAATTAGAAAGCTCATTATTCGTAATTGTGAATAACAACGTTCGTAGAGCTCTCTCATTGATAGAATTTATTAATTTCAAACATGTCGGCGGCAATACAATGTTATACATACTTGTCAAGATCGGGAAAAGATCTGACATCTCAATAGGTACGTATTGCGATTTTCAGAATAGCACACATTGAGTTTATATTTATTTATGTGTGTATTCGTAAATTGTGGCTTATAAAATAATCCTAATAGATTCTTGTTTGTTGATATTTATATACTTTCTTTAATTTATAAAAAAAAATATAATAAAATAAAATTCTATAATAAACAGCATAGACAATAATAAACATTTGGATGGCTTTTGGATGCGCGTCAATTATTTATCTATGGCGTCAGCTTGATTTTATAGTCCGTCCAACTTATCTGGAGAATAAAGGAGGGCGTCCCAATCGTTGTGGTACTGCCCATTAGGGATGGGTCGTCGACGTATTTACCGTCGACGAAACGAGACCGTCCACGTCCATCCATCGACGAGACGATCAACTAGTTGAATTCGTCAACTAGTTGACGCGTCAACTTCGTTACGCGGACGTCGCGGACGTTCTATGTAAACATCGGGACGATGGTCAACTGTCTACGTTCAACGCGACGCTTCTCGACGGCTCAACCGTTGGCTATTTTTATGACATTAATTTTTAAAATAAAAGAAGTTCGAAGGAATATAGTTTCGGGGAAAGTAAAACCGCTACTTGTGCTTATATGTAAAAAGAAATATTTTATTATTTATTTGTTTACGCACATTATAGGCTTTTACATATTGTTTTATATACTTCTTTCTATATATAATAAAGAAAGAAGTAGGTGTACACAACAATATCAGGTGTAAGCAGTAAAATATTAGTTCAATAAAAAATAAAATAATTAAACAGAATTGTTTTATTTTATACAGCGTAAAATTGGGAATTCACCGAATCGTCGCACGTGACATCACAAAAAATCAAGTAAAAAATAATAGATAATAGCTTATTAAGCCTATCTCGCCCTACGCATGTATTCAAATTTCAAATCTCTAGTCATAGTTCGTGTACACAGATCTGCACTCTATGGTAGTGTACTTTAGAGTTGAAATGAAATTACCCGTCGAGCCGTCTATGACGTCTATGGCATCTACAAGCAATACCCTACAAGCAATACCCTACAAGTCGAGAGCGAGAGATGAGAGAGAAATAAACGGAGACGTTTTGTCTTGCTCTCGCTCGTTGCTTTGCATTGCGTTAATCTCGAATCGTCCACCCGACCACGGCGTCCGCTGTCCACCGTCTACGAATTCAACTAGTCCATGCGATAAACGTAAACGGTCGACGCGTCGATGCAACGTCAACGGTTGATTTCAACTAGTCTGTCCATTCAACGCCCATCCCTACTGCCCATAGTCTAAAAATTATCTCAATTGTAGGGAATTTTATGCAAATTCGTTTTTTCTTAAACACGTTATAAAGCAGTATACGACACGATAAAAAACAAAAAATGTAAATTAACGTACAAATAAATTTATCAAAATATACATTCGTAAAATACACGTCACAAAATGGCGTTTTTTCAAAATCAAAGAAAAATACAATTTTCAGTTAAAAAAACAAATAATAATAATTCTTTTAGGCCGGCGCCACATTACACAGATTTTCCGCCGCGTTTTTTCCGTTGCGCCAAATCGGCAAAGCAAATAGATCGACCGATCATCCGCGTAGTGTGTTTAATAAGCGCATATTGTATAGAAAGAAATGTAGCGATGTTCCATGACAGAAGAGACGCGGCGGAAGATCCGCGCAGTGTGGCGCCGGTTTTATTCGGTTTCTCATACCTAATGATCATGACCACCATGTTTAACTCAGTAACACCTAAGGATATCAATCGGTTTAGGGCCGTTGTATTAACTTGGTTTATAGTAATCTTTCGTTCAAAGCATAGATATTTTGCATTTTCCACCGATCAAACAACTCGCTCTCGTAAAAATCTATGCTTTAAATGAACTATTGCTATAAAGTAAGTTGATGCAACCAGTTTTTAATGTGCATAAATAAAAAAGTTTATTTTTGAAAAAAGATGTTTATACAAATGAACTCCTTAATGAATTATGTAATAAAAAGTATAAATAATAAAAATTCTATGTAAAAAATTATCGAATAAAATATGTTCTAAAACTTTTCTCATCATACGGCTTCTAATTCAATTTTTCCACTTATCCTTGTTCTTTTTTTTCCGGGTGTAGATATTTTAATGCCCATTTCCACGGCCACTTTACCTTTAACTATTTTGTAAATTGCCGATTCAGAAATACCTGAAGAAATTGTATAATAGTAAAATAAAAATCTAAGTATGGGAAAATCATTATAACTGCATGGCAGCACTAACCTGAAGTGGCGGCAATAAGTCTATGAACAAAATCAAACGGTATAATTAGGGCTTTTAGACGTTGTTCCTCTTCAAAAAACATGTGCATTTTCAAGATTATTTCCCGAATACCGCTTTTAATGGTTTTTGGCATGGTGACAATCTAAAATTTTCTTAAAAAAACTATCGAAACAGTCGTGAACCCCCCGTAAACAAAGTCTGTCAAAGGTCTGTCAGCTAGGGATGGGCGTTGAATGGACGGACTAGTTGAAATCAACCGTTGACGTTGCATCGACGCGTCGACCGTTTACGTTTATCGCATGGACTAGTTGAATTCGTAGACGGTGGACAGCGGACGCCGTGGTCGGTGGACGATTCGAGATTAACGCAATGCAAAGCAACGAGCGAGAGCAAGACAAAACGTCTCCGTTTATTTCTCTCTCATCTCTCGCTCTCGACTTGTAGGGTATTGCTTGTAGATGCCATAGACGTCATAGACAGCTCGACGGGTAATTTCATTTCAACTCTAAAGTACACTACCATAGAGTGCAGATCTGTGTACACGAACTATGACTAGAGATTTGAAATTTGAATACATGCGTAGGGCGAGATAGGCTTAATAAGCTATTATCTATTATTTTTTACTTGATTTTTTGTGATGTCACGTGCGACGATTCGGTGAATTCCCAATTTTACGCTGTATAAAATAAAACAATTCTGTTTAATTATTTTATTTTTTATTGAACTAATATTTTACTGCTTACACCTGATATTGTTGTGTACACCTACTTCTTTCTTTATTATATATAGAAAGAAGTATATAAAACAATATGTAAAAGCCTATAATGTGCGTAAACAAATAAATAATAAAATATTTCTTTTTACATATAAGCACAAGTAGCGGTTTTACTTTCCCCGAAACTATATTCCTTCGAACTTCTTTAAATTTTAAAAATTAACGTCATAAAAATAGCCAACGGTTGAGCCGTCGAGAAGCGTCGCGTTGAACCGTAGACAGTTGACCATCGTCCCGATGTTTACATAGAACGTCCGCGACGTCCGCGTAACGAAGTTGACGCGTCAACTAGTTGACGAATTCAACTAGTTGATCGTCTCGTCGATGGATGGACGTGGACGGTCTCGTTTCGTCGACGGTAAATACGTCGACGACCCATCCCTACTGTCAGCTGTAAATAATCCAATATGGCGTCGTTAGTTCCAAATTTGGCCATTCTTCAGATAAGTTAGACGGACTATACTTCTCTTTGCTTTTGTAAAAAATGCGTATAGTCCGTCCAACTTATCTGGAGAATAAAGGAGGGCGTCCCAATCGTTGTAGTACTGCCCATAGTCTAAAAATTATCTCATTTGTAGGGAATTTTATGCGAATTCGTTTTTTCTTAAACAAGTTATTAAGAAGGTATACGACACGATAAAAAACAAAAAATGTAAACTAACGTACAAATAAATTCATCAAAATATATACATTCGTAAAATACACAACGTCACAAAATGGCGTTTTTTCAAAATCAAAGAAAAATACAATTTTCAGGAAAAAAAAACAAACAATAATAATTCTTTTAGGCCGGCGCCACACTTCCGCCGCGTTTCTTCCGTTGCGCCAAATCAAATCAAAGCAAATAGATCGACCGATCATCCGCGTAGTGTGTTTAATAAGCGCACATTGTATGGAAAGAAATGTAGCGATGTTCCATGACAGAAGAGACGCGGCGGAAGATCCGCGCAGTGTGGCGCCGGTTTTATTCGGTGCCTCATACCTAATGATCATGACCACCATATTTAACTCAGTAACACCTAAGGATATCAATCGATTTAGGGCCGTCGTATCAAATTGGTTTATAGTAATCTTTCGTTCAAAGCATAGATATTTTGCATTTTCCACCGATCAAACAACTCGCTCTCGTAAAAGTCTATGCTTTAAATGAACTATTGCTATAAAGTAAGTTGATGCAACTAGTCTTTAATGTGCATAAATACAAAAGTTTATTTTTGAAAAAATACGTTTATACAAATGAACTTGTTAATGAATTATGTAATAAAAAGTATATATAATAAAAATTCTATGTAAAAAAATTATCGAATAAAATATGTTCTAAAACTTTTCTCATCTTACGGCTTCTAATTCAATTTTTCCACTTATCCTTGTTCTTTTTTTTCCGGGTGTAGATATTTTAATGCCCATTTCCACGGCCACTTTACCTTCTTTAACTATTTTGTAAATTGCCGATTCAGAAATACCTGAAGAAATTGTATAATAGTAAAATAAAAAACTAAGTATGGGAAAATCATTATAACTGCATGGCAGCACTAACCTGAAGTGGCGGCAATAAGTCTATGAACAAAATCAAACGGTATATTTGGGGCTTTTAGACGTTGTTCTTCTTCAAAAAACGTGTGCATTTTCAAGATTATTTCCCGAACACCGCTTTTAATGGTTTTTGGCATGGTGACAATCTAAAATTTTCTTAAAAACCTATCGAAACAGTCGTGAACCCCTCTGTAAACAAAGTCTGTCAAAGGTCTGTCAGCTGTAGATAATCCAATATGGCGTCGTTAGTTCCAAATTTGGCCATTCTTCAGATAAGTTAGACGGACTATAGAAAAATGTCCATAGATCATGTATTTTATTGCTATTTACTATTTAAGTAGGTACTGGTAGGTACTTTGTTGCAGTGGTTTCATAGATAACATAATAATATAGATAAGACACTTAAAGTTGTAAAATCATCTATGGATTTCCAGCAATTGAAAACCGCGCAGCAGCGGAAGGTTTTGGAACTAAACCAGGCCACGCCCCCTGCAAAATGGTGGGGGGTTAGGCGGTAGGTATTGGCGCCAATTTTAAATTTTATTTATTATTAGGCTTTAAATAAAAGACGGTTAGCTCATTAAAAAAATATTTATTTCAAAAAAATTAACAATTATACAATACATGTTAAGAAAACTGAATATATAAAATATTACGAATTATTACAAAAATATATCAAGATAATTGGTAAACAGTTGGAAAAGTCAAAACTACACAAAACTTACATTTTAATGAAAAAAAATATTACAATGTTAGTAAATACATATGTATATGTATTTATTTATATAATAAGTCTTGTGGTCTTGACTTGAGATTATTTATTTTACAAATAAAGAATATTATTTAAGCATTGTGGTACAATGAAAAGTTTCAAAATTATAGCTTATATGACAAAAACATAGATGTCGCTACCATCATTTTTAATTATAAAAAAAATAAAAAGGAAAAAACCTGAAATTCTTTTAATTTAATAATAAAAGCTTTACTTATTTAAAAGAGGACAATAATAATATTGTAATAATAATAATATTGTCCATCATCTTATTGCTCAGGTGTATATGACTAAAACGTGTATTTATTTAATAGAGTAGTAAATTGTTATACCTCATTAGTCTGTAGATTAAAAATTCAAAAGGAAATTATTCTAAAATTACACATAAAAGATACTTTGTAATGCATAAACATACCATAATTATAATATAATTAACAAACTGTCAATTAACATGATATTTATATTACATTATTGCGTTTTACCTTTATGCAGTTAGAAAATATTACTTATATGCGAAAGAAAACATTTAGACATGATATGTTTAAATATAATATGTACAATACTAGTTATAATGAACCTGTACCTACATAATCTGTTTTATTAAATGAAAGATTTATATCATACTAAATGTAAAATATGTATTCATTGGATGGTGCACACATTAATTGAAAAGGTTGTATATATATATTTTTTTTATTATCTTAAATTACAAAAATATAAGTTTCAAATGATAATTTCAAGACCAGCAGAGAAGACAAGTACATATGTAGACACAAAATGCAACAAACCGGTATGTTGTATGCTTTACAAAGCAGAATCTCCTTTCATTAAAATAATTAATCCATTATAAAACATGTTTCTTGAAATAAATGACCCTTCACATATTATAAAACTAGCAAATTAATACAAAACAAAAACCCACACGCAGTCTCTGTAAAAAATTATATCAATTTGATTTAATTCCTTCAAACCATATAAAGACAAACATTTCAACGGTCCCAACGTATACTGCGAAATTTCTATTTTCGCTTTACTATCTCAAAACATCCAATTTACTCTATATTTTAGGTGTTAAATGAAATTTGAGTTTTAGTTTTAAAAAAGCAAATTTTAAAGGAAAATTAAAAATATTTTTAACATTATCCGAAAATATAAGGCAAATCGGATAGTTTAAGTTAGTAAACAGAAAATCGAATTTTTGCAGATTCGACAGTATACATAGAGGCCGTCAATTTATAATGTGAAATCTAACATTAAATTATTTATTATATTTCTGTGTTCATTACATTTAAGAAATGAGGAATCAATTTTGGCCAATATCATACAATACACGTATATGTAAATACAATTATAATTCCAATTACCTACTATCATTTTATATTTGATAGTACCACATCCACCGTAATAGGTTTTTGTGGAGATAATATGAAAGATCAAACTGAAGTTAAAGTGAAGAGATTTGAAATACACAGAAATACTAAAGTTGTAAGGCATACATACTGGGCATTGACATTCCGATAAGATTAATTCTAGCAAGATAACTAGAAGCGCCAAATCAGGAAATGTTTAAGATTAGAACTACATGCTACTGAAACAGTAACGAATTCATGATCCGATATAACTTTTTATGATTTTTACATTTTATTTATAGTCTTATTTACAAATATGTATTTTAATATTATTGATTTATTTAACATAAATTAAAATGTATATTTTATGTCAGAGTATGTTGTTTGCAAGTCATCATCGACTAACAAAAGGTAAAAAAAATATCAAGCAGTCCTAAACTTTAAGAATTCCCGAAATTCATACTTATTAAATGAGCAAATGTTTAATTAAGAATGTATAAAAGAAACTTTGTAAGGTTCACATTGCTTACATACGTACTACTCGTAGAAAATAAATTTTCAAGCACCTTTACTTTAATTTAAGCATTTTCGCATAACAAAATATCTAAAATGAAGTTTTTTGTCAAATAATTCACTCCCTAGTACTAATCCAATTACACACAGAGTTTGAGAACGACATTTTTTAGTAATTGAATCAATATTTATATATTCTTAAAATGACAATTGGATAACACAATTTTACTTAAATAAAAATTGAATAGGTTACATTAACTTAATTTTAAGCTCTCTTTTTGTACGGAAGACTAGATGATATTTTATTAAGTAGAAAAATACAAAGATTATCTTGCATTTCCATTATTTTGTTATATTTCTTGTTTTTAAAAATGTGCATATTCAAACCCATTTTAAAAAGGTTTCTTTATAATATGCAGACTGAAAATATATTTTTAGCCTTCTTTTGAAGGTTTGATAACGTGGCTCCAAAAATGATTTCCATAAAAAATTATACTATCTTTTTAAAAACTTAACAAATTTCTAATTTTTAAGGAAAAAGAAAAATGGCATCTTCTGCAGCATATACCGATTACATCAACTCGATGTTATTTTTATTTGTGTTGCATCAAAAGATTTGACATGCATACTTACAAACAACGACTTGATACAAAAATTTTATTCGATTCGCATGGCTTTAACTACCTTGATGCAAATCGAGAGCACACATTTAATTTTTATTCCCTAATTGACAATGTGTGGAAGCGAATTTGTGTAATCTAAGGTGCTTTCATTTGCTACTGAAGTTCTCCAAAGTCCTGTCGCTGTATCTTCCATACTTGATGCACTTTCTGTATGTCCATTGTCGTTGTGTAACATGTTCTCTCTGAAATATATATAGTAATGATATTATTACAAAGAATATGTATTCACTTTTAAGTGAAGTAATGCAACGAATCTATTCACACAAGTAAAATTTAAAAATTACTACACAATTCTATAATTATTTGCATTTATGTATGTATCACATATATTATTATAATTTATTAATTAGTGCTTTTTTCAGGATGAGGATGGAAGAAATATTTATCTTTATTACTATATTATTTACTGGGCACAGATTTAAAGAACTGGGTACCCGTGTTCACAGAAAATAAGTAATTTGATATGCAAAAATTTAACTTTAAACTAAATGAAATCAAAATTTTAATTTAGGTAAAAAATAAATGCCAATAGAATAAAGCCTATTCTTCTATAAAAAGAAATACATTCAAAGTTGAGGAACCCACATGTTGGTCTAGATAGAATTGTTTAGAGTCCTATTTCTGACATTGTTATTATAGCATTCGACATGATGAAAACATGAATAAAAGCAAATAAGTGTAGTAAATAAGTAAGTGCTAGCTTTCTTCTCTAGTGTCCTTTGGGATGAGACAGTACACTAACCATTTATGTTACAGTTTCTAAAATTAGGAGAATGTGTTTTAAAAAGCAAAATGTAATAACAATTCTGAAATTTTATAGTAAAAAAAAATACAGCATATTGATTAATAAAAATAATTTAGCTGGAGAATTTCTTAAAAAAATAAACTAACCTTTTTTTGCACTGTAATTACAACTTGACATCCACACTTTCAACCGGAGAAGGCTGAATTATTTCTGCAGTTTCTGGAAATCGAGAATCGGCTGTTATTATTTTAATATTAAGGTAAACAACAAAATGGAAGATTCTGAAAAGGAACAAAATGGAGATTCTGGTGGGATCACGTAGCCAGAATGGACAGTGACAGACTCGTGCATACAGCAACGAATGAAATCCCCTCTGGATGACGCCTGCCGGGAAGACCACCGAAAAGATGGACAGATAGCTGGACCTCGTTATCCCAGGAGGCGTTGATTTCTGTAGATCAACAGATCTAATAAAAGAAAAAGAAGAAGAACAAAATGGAAATCTCCAGTATCACAATATAAAAATATTGCTAAAAGATTAACATATGAAAGCATTTTCATTATAAGTTCTTTATATGCAAAGTCTAGGTTTCCTAGATCTTTTTTCTAGATTTTATGTATGTACTAGTGATAATCGGTTATTCTTGATTCAGTTATTTAAGATCTGTATCCGATTGTATTGATGATTGCTAACTGAAATGTAACTATTGTCTACTACCGATGGTGGCCTGTCGAATTGCGAAAAATCAAATACCAACCGATACAATCAGATACAAATCTCAAATTATGGTCATTGTGTAACTGGTTGAAATACTATCACTAATGTGTTAAAAAATCTGAAACAGTACCTGAAGCTATAAATACAGTAATAATTTAGAAAACTATTAATTACTTTGCTAGTGTGTGTTAAAAAATATACTAACCTTTTATGTTACTGATATTAAAATTTTGAAAATGTGTTTTAAAAAGGAAAATGTAGGTACCATAAATTCTGAAACTTTATCGTTAGAAAAAATACAGATGATATAAATAACTATACATTTATTTGTTATAGTATGTGATGAAAAATATAGGCACAAATATTGTACTAACCTTTTATAGCACTGTAACCACACTTTCTACCTATAGTTTCCTTCATCTGTGTATAATCATGGATTTTTCTGGATTACATCTGCGTATAACCAACATATTCTGGAAATTAAGATTAGTTATTTAATTTAATATACTTATAGGTACACAGGTAAAACAAAAAAGGGATAAAGCATCACACAAGAAATACTTCAATACACAAATAATACTAAAAATATAATATTGTCTTCAGCCTGTGGTTTCAATGACTTAAATGAAAATGTAATGATTTAATACAAATAGGTAAATATTAATAAAATACAACTTTGTGATTACTGTAGGACAAATAGCTATTAATTAATACATATCAGAAATTTCTAGAAATTACGCTGGTAAAAATTTGTAAAAGTCACAGAACATAGGTAAAAGTTGAAAAATATACAAACCTGTTAATAAAAGCTAGACATATTCCTCTGGGATGATATACTTTTTTTGGACCCAAAGAAATTGGATTCTGCATTATATTAAAAACAAGTCACCGCATAATTACTTAGGTACCTCAAATGCATGTCAAAAAAAGCCATCTTTGCGATTTGGGA
The DNA here is from genome assembly GCA_016648135.1 of Agrypnia vestita. Lineage (NCBI taxonomy): Eukaryota > Metazoa > Arthropoda > Insecta > Trichoptera > Phryganeidae > Agrypnia > Agrypnia vestita. Next base: position 1,389 of record JADDOH010015894.1, on the reverse strand, counting down.
ATATTACCGAATCTTAATAGATTATTAAAAGATACCGTAACAAAGAAATAAACTCAAAAAGCGAACATTTCACCTGTATTATAACACTCGACAACGTCTGACAGCTTCCGTCGATGGTTATGTTTATATTTGTAATCGTTAAATGGTTTATTTTTATTGGTTTGCATTGTTTTACGCTAACGGTTTTTTTGGTAAGAATGGCTTTATGCAAAGCATGTAATTTTAGCAGCTTACGCGACACTAAATAAAAATGTATTTTTTATAAGCGTAACTTCTACGTACATCAAACAAGTGTCGCTATCTTTTTACTAGTTGGTATAAAATTATGATAACTCTACAATTCACCGATGAGACACACGGGTAGGTGTATTTGTAGACAGCGTACAATATGCATACAAGTTGACAAGTTGAGATTTGAGATACATACTCGCATCTCTTACAAAATAGAGTCATAACTTTGAAAAATTTAAAGATAGAAAAAACTAAGCTGATAAATCGTAAATTCATGTTTTTATTTCGTTTTTAAGTATTTGGATTTATGTTTAGAATACTATTTTATACTGTGACGAACTTTTTTTACAAAAAAATCGCGGTACGTTTGAATATTTTTTACACGTTGATACAAGATACCGCGTTATGATATCTTAATCAATTTATAGATTTTTTTAGAAAAGACATTACTTTCTAACTTTGAATATTTTTTAATGTTGGATTTTATTTTTTAATGTTGGATTTTTAGTATGAAATTATCGAAAAATCGACGAGATTGAAAATACACAAAATATACTTTAAACTTTAAAATATACTTTTATGGCATTGAAATGCTTCCATAAATGTGAAATACTTCCATAAAATGGAAATAAAAAGCATTATGGCACTTTTTACCTTTTTGGGTTTTGATGCATCTATGCTACGATTTAAAATCATCACACATTTATTTATTGTTGTCGATTTACCTCTTTAGGAACCAATAACTTTCACAAATATTTTCTATCTCCGTTAGTTATTTTACTTGTGCACTTTAGACGACACTTTTCATTACGTTGCGGCCTTATAAATTATATTATGAAGATAAATAAATGAATAGATTTAATTTTGCATTTGTTTCGCTTCCGTTTTTTTGGCAACACACTTTATTTTTAGTATTGTTTAGCCGTTGAAGATTTTGATGGCAATATTATTATATGGATATTATTCTTTCCAGCCGCGGGAAAAGAAAGTAATCAATGTCCACGACTTTCAAATTTCTTCCCGGATTCCGGCTGGAACCCACCAATTCTTTTATCGTAAAATACGAAATGACTATGTAAATTAAGCAACGAAGAGGAAACTTCTTCGAAAAAATAGCGATCAAAAAGAGGAATAAAAATATAAAATTACAAACACGAA
>JADDOH010015891.1:0-41731 GCA_016648135.1 Agrypnia vestita | reverse complement strand
TGTTTTTGGTATTTATATGCTTGCTTTTTACTTGCATCTACTCCTATATATATTTGTTTCATTTATCCATCCATCTATAAGATCCCCATACGCTTTATCCTTTTATTTCATGTGTATATGGGCAGCAAATTCATATTATTTTATTTACAATATTCTTATCTAGATACACTTGTTCCAATTATGTTTTGTGGTTATTACTACCAAACCCGGCGAAATCTGAGCTAGAATAGCCAATCGTATACACGTTACCCGTCCTGTTGAAACTACGCTAATGGCGGACAGGTTTGTAGTGATTACATAGTTAATATATTGTATCTATATTTGAGTATATTATTTTCTTGTCGTGCCATTAATATGCTTACACGTTATCGTTATCTCTTTCCTAACTGTATATACCGTCATTGCGCAATTACCTATCTGTTGTAAAAGCCTGAAGAGCGTTAGTCTACAGATAAATATAATAGAATTATAGTTAACTTTTCTATCCGCCTACGTTATTCGACTCCCGCGAAACGAAAATGAATCATTATTCGCTTCTCGATAGAGCGTCAGTCTACAGATAAATATAATGGAATTATAGTTAACTTTCCTATCTGCCTACGTTATCCGACTCCCGCGAAACGAAAATAAATCATTATTTGCTCGGTTAAGGTCACCCCTCTGGTACATCGTATACGTTTAATCTGAGCTTCGCGGCCAATTATTTATGGGGCGCTTTCCTCTCGCGATTCCCTAATTAGGACCCGCCTTCCTTACTTTTGCTCATATCTCCCATCTCTCTTGCGCGGCAATCCACTTAAGAAGGCGATTAATGACATTTAAACGGTTTCAAAAACCCAGCAAAAAAGTCCATAATTCAGAAACCTCGTGGAACTGTCAATATCATCGTCACCTTAGAGTAAACGTTAATCGGTTTTTTAACGGCTCAAAACGCAATAACCGCGACCCAAATCTACGAAAACCGTGTTCAGTATTTTTTATGGGAAGCACATGTGGACCGCTCGGACCGCATCGATCGTCAACCATTTGTACCAAACACGGCTTTACCACAAGATTAATATGATTTATAAGAATTGAATAGTAACTGCCCGTAACCTATATCCGATCAATCGCTACTAACTCTCTCCCAATACTAGCGTTTCATCATTCCCAAATTTTTGTAGCTCCAGTACTCCGCCAGGTGGGTTTAGCTCAATTTTTCCCGCGTAGCATTTAAATCATCTTAGAGTTCAAAATAAAAATAATAAAAAAAAAATCTATAGAAACAGGTGATTCATCACAAGTGCTTGCTCATTCCTCTTAGTTAGTACCCAAGTCTCAGCTGCGTATGTGAGCACTGGTCTAATAAGCGTTTTGTAATAGTATTTTTGGACAGCAGTCTGGAGTTCATCTGCTTTTGTAGTCGGAAAAACTGCGGTTCGCGCTTACTATGCGCTTCTGGATCTTCTATGTAGTATTATTGTTGTCTGTTATCAGGGAGCCTAGGTAATTTTCAATCGGTCTTTTTTTCATATTAAGAATAATATCCATCTTTCTTAAATACAATATTGCGTATGCAAATACAGTTATGATTTTCTACTTCTTCCGATCCATTGCCTTCTGCTGCCATCGCTCCTTCTCCCCTAGCTTATCCAGATCAGCCAGTGCATTGTTAGTGAGGCTCTGTCTGAGTTTACCCAGTTTGTTCAGCTTCGTGAACTATTTCAACACCTCTGTCGCTGCTTGTCCGACATACATGTCATGTCCAAGCTAGAAGGCTAGATCTGATGGCGCTGGTTATGAAAGGATGTTATGATAGGGACTGAATTTCTGCATTGCTCTTACGCTTCCACGTGCCTATTGCAACACAGGGTCTAGGTCCCAGTATTGGTTATACTTTATATTTAAACCAGAAGGGCCTCAGAAGTTCTTTAAAGGTCATCATTCATGATTCTGCACCGTATTTTTTTGCTGGTTTAATGATAATATTTCTCTATTTAGGAATATTGGGATATCTCTATTGGGAAATTTCTCATGAAGGCTACAACACTTAGGCCTTTCTGGATATGGTTTTCAATTTTCCGTTATAGACCTGGTAGCAATAAATGCACACTAGCCAGACAGACTGTATTCTCCTGTTGCGCTTATTATTGTGGTATACAAATCATGGAATAATGTTTAGACATGGTCCTCAAAGTACTTTTTTTTTTTTTTTTTTTTTTTTTTTTTTTTTTTTTTTTTTTTTTTTTTTTTTTTTTTTTTTTTTAAGTAGAGATTTTAACACGGAATACGTGTCACATCAATATTCTTACTATTTTCAGCATAAGCTAAACGCTTGTGCTATGAAAATAGGACTAACTTGCTAGTCTGGAGTAAGGTTCGGACCAGCGACCTTTGGATCACGAGTCCAGTGTCCTAACCACAAGACCAACCAGCTACTACTAAGGTTTTTATTTATTTTTTTTATTTCTTAAGTTAGTTAATATTACAATTTGTATATTAACTAGTATTTAACACTTTATATTCTTAAATCTATTACTAACTACTATCCATATTATTCCTATATATTTACATTTACATCTAATCTAATCTATGGTATAATCTATAATTAATAATACACCTTATGGTCCACAATTCTATACTATTTTTACAATAATTATACCATTTGTTTTTAAATTAATTCATCTTTTTTATAATCCTCATGTTTTCGGGCATCTCATCGCATATTTTTACACCTCTGTACATTAGACAATTCTGTGTATATACTTTTTTTTACTGGTGTTATATGTATGTACATCACTATTTTCAATAATTTTGCTCAAAAAATATTTTGTTATTGGAAATTTTATGTTTAAATATGAGAACGTTATAAATAAGTATTTTTTAATTTCCATCCAATTGAGTGCTTTTCTCATTTCTTCAATTCTGGTGCATTTACTTTTTTCAATATGATTCTCATTGCCCTGTTTTGCATCACTTGTAGTTTCTTGATGTTTCCTTCATTGATCTAACAGTATATTATATGTCTAAGATAACGTCACGATCTGCCTCCAAATCTAGCTCCATCTATTTTTTTAATGAAAAAACACTCCCTCGTCAGATTATTGTTGAAATGAAATTGTTCATTTTCTCGATCTCGTAAATAAAGAAAGAAAAAATAAATAAAGACGAAAAATTATCAGCGGCCTCTGGAGGGTAATTTAAACCCACCCCACGATCCCCGCATAATTCCAAAGACTCGAATAATATTTCGTCACGGTTTTTCTCGGCAAACTCTTCACGGTTCGATGTTTCGGCGGAGACCCCTCAGCGTCGGCGCTGACTTTTAATATACTTTCAGGTGCTGTGGGATCTCCACAACTACCTGAATATTACTCCCATTGAAGTTTTATAATAACGAAAGGTGGCAGACTTCGCAACAACTTTCACCTCATGCACTGGAAGTTATATTGACTAAACTCTAATCGTGATTTCGGAAAATACATACAATAAAAGGCTTCGATGCGGATAGGATACTATAAAGACACAATATATAATATATATATATATATATAGTATATATATATATATATATGAAGGATTATTTTCTAGGATAACCCGCGTATTGTAGTCTTGAGAAAGACTGTTATATTGTACCCAGCGTTTCGGACAGATAGCACTGGCCATTTTCAAAGGGATTTTTCGCCTTGTATTTCGAGTTCTGTTTTGAATTGATGGCAAGCCCACCCGTTCACTCCAGAAGTCGAGATCCAAGTGAAGCCTAACGCGAGGTTAATTGCTGAATTTACTTTGTGACCTGGTAATTCTTCTATTGTTGTTGGAAATTCCGTTATTGTTAGTTATATTAATAAGTTCATTTACTGCGTCTGTACTTGGAATCCGGTTATTAGGGGCTGATTTTGAAAAGATTTTACAGTCGTTACGAATGGATTTCCAAGTATAAGGAATTCGGATCGCGTCGTCGCGGCAATTCATGTTATTTTTATTTTTATGTATTTCTATTGCTTCCCTGTATATTCTGCATGTTTCGTTTTTAATATTTGCGAAATTTTTTTCGTTATTATTATTTGCGAAAAAAAAAACCTTTCTTTTGATAGCACTTTATTTTTATATTGGTACCGACCGGATTTCGCAGTGTAAATATTAGAGTAGATAGTAGGTTTCGTTATAAGTATTTGAATTAAAAAACACTTGCGATGCTTAAAAAGTAGTGAATTTTCTGAATTCGCAAAGCACCTAATTGAATAAGACTACACGTTTAATATTAATACAAGAATTAGCACAATACATAAAATAGGAATCAGTAATAGAGTAGAAAATTTAAAGATATTAGAGATTATAAAAGCCAAGTATATGAAGGATCAAATCATAAATAAGCAATTAAATATATTTTTTAGAACTTTTTTGAATATCCTTCCCATAGGTAACAATGCTCCCCACCCCCTTCCCCTACCTGCCCCACTTAAAAGTGCCAATGTACTCCATTTTGTCACACTGTTTTAAGATATAATTTTTTTTAGTTATAATGAAATATACGGTAAAAAATAATACTTTTATGAAGAAAATAATAATAAATTAAATGTAAGTATGTATTAATGGAAGTTAATTGGGAGTTCTTACTCCCTTTATATTAACTCGTGGTGTCTATCTGTTTGTTTGACGCAAAAACTTTGGATCGATTTTTAACCCTTTTCCCGTGATCCAATCGAACTGAAACTTTGCAAGCAGATTCGTGGTGATGATCAAGAAGATCTATCAAATTTTTGTTAAAAAAAATAATTATTATAGTATAATTTTGGATTTTTATAATTTTTAATGGCCTTTTCATACAACTTACTCAGTTGTATGAAAATATTTCTACTCATCTGGTAGACACGAAAACTGATAAAATAATAATTTTGGATTTTTCGAAATTTTTTATCCCTTTCGTAACGTCGCCCGACTCGAGCCCAACGCTTTTTCCACTAGTAAATGAGAAAGGGAGTATAATAAGCGTCAAACCTGTTTCCACTAGTAAATGAGAAAGGGAGTAAAATAAAAACTTGGTCTTTGTGGGTTAGTTTTTTTTAATATATTTTTTAAATTCAATTTTGAATGAATTTAGATTTTAAATGTGTTTGTACTGCAGATAGTTGATTAAGATGTTTTATTCCTACAAAAAAATAGTGGTTTTGGGATGTTAAAGTTCAACGATGATCATGTATTTCATAAATTTGAGTGCCTAATTTTTTATTTACTTTAAAAAATGTATTAGTAGGTATAGAAAATTCTTGAAATGCAAGGATCGATAGGTACGTCATTATCTGCAAAGATTATCTGTATTTCCTTCTGCATTCCTTACCATTAACTCACTTCATCAGCATCCCACCAATACTTATCATAAACAATATGGATCGCGAAAAAATATTAGGTTACTACTGGGATTCGAACCCAGGTCACCTCCTTTCCGGGGCCGGTGCTCTGACCACTAAGCTATAGCAACCCTCTATGTTTCCGTGAATATATCGACCTTATATGTAGTTCTTATTTTTATTAATTGATTAATTTTTATTTTTGTCCATAGAGCAATCCACTTTTTTGATACGGTAGTTGAAATTACTTTGCAATGCCACCGCTAGATGGACGCCATGATTAATTGAATAATTCATTTTTATTTGGACATACATTTATACAACAGATATTATATATTCAAGAACACATTCATATTTGTGAAGTTGTAATTTTTCAGAACAAAGAGGGTTGCTATAGCTTAGTGGTCAGAGCACCGGCCCCGGAAAGGAGGTGACCTGGGTTCGAATCCCAGTAGTAACCTAATATTTTTTCGTGAATTAGATTTTTCTGTATGTCTTTCTAATTGATTAATTAATTTGGTTATTAAATATTTCACAGAACTTTGTTCTGAAAAATTACAACTTCACAAATATGAATGTGTTCTTGAATATATAATATGGATCGCGCTTATATACACTACACCAATCACCTCAAATTCAATCTTACAATACCCATTACAAATTTCACTAACTTTATTCGTTTACAGTCACCCAAAGTATGATTTAATCTTCAAGTTGAGTTCAAGTGAGATAGTTCCACCCCCGTTTTGTTCCGTTCCGTTCCAGGTAACAATGAAGGACCTCCATTAAATATTGTCGCGCAGTTTCAGATTTTACTATTGTTTCGTTAAGTGCTCGATCAATAATCCACAGGATAATTTAGTCGCACGGTATTGAACTCATGAACTTTGTTCCGCGGCAAATTTTCGCAAGTTTTATGAGCTGCCGGCGTGGGCCACTGGCAACTTTTAATTATTTATCAACTTCGCAACTTTTGAAACGAATTCGAAAGATTACAGCATTTGAGTGCGCATAGTTTTTCCAGGTGTTTCTGGGATCTTTATATCTCTTAAAAGACTGTGCTAAAAAAAAAACTTTGGGGACGGTGGAGTAACGCAGCGTTACCTGATTAAAAATCGGCATAGTTTTTAATATGTGATAAAATATACATAAATACGATACAGATAAGACTTTTAAAAAGTCCCTTTATATAGTTATGTAAGGTAAACATACATATTTGCATTATTTTAGTAAATTATTATAAAATTATGGCAAATCGAATTTGCGTGCGCTTCCGCCGATGTTTCATTGGCAACTGAATACAACGAAGCGGTCGCCAGCTCGCTTCAGTCGCCTGCACTCCGTCTTTGTCTAACACATGTTACCCGACTCTACCGTACTCTTTCAATATTCTTTTGCTTTCGCCGAAACCCAAGCAACCGCCATCTCTGTCCTACATGAAATGTATGGTATTGTCGTGCTCTTTCTTGCTCGATTTAACTGCGATGTACAATATTCTGCTCTCTCTTGCACACTGGCCGAAAATACGAGAGTAATGAATAAATATTTTTTAATTAAAAAATCCGTACATTTCTAACAGTTTAATTTAGTAATTTTGGCGTGAAAATGTCTATTCGATGAATACAAAAAATGTGACGTTTTAGTTTTCGTAAATAAGGTAGATATTTCATATTTTGTATGACAGGTAGACCTACGTTACATCACCGACACACAAGAGATATACACGTCAAAGATACATGTCAGTTTTAAGATTGACGATAAGTTTCTCGTAGACTTTTTTTTATTATTCTTAAAATAGGTAATATAATAACATTTATACTTCCTAATATATCATCATCAGCATCATTCTTGGCACTACAACCCTTGGTGGGTCTTGGCCTCCTCAATAATTTTCCTCCACTCGGTCTAGTGCCAGCTCTCTCAAGTTTCGAAGGTCTAAGGCAGAGATATCTTTGAGGACGTTGTCACTCCATCTTAATTTTGGCCTTCCTAAGCTCCTTCGCCCTATTGGCCTTGAGTTCAGTAGGGACTTTGGTGCTTTGTGCTCGGACATTCTCTCCACATGACCCAGCCACCGAAATCTTCCCAGTTTTATAAATTTTGTGACGTTTGGCTCCTTTAATAGAGCATAAAGCTCATTGTTGTAACGTCTGCGCCAAAAAATACATTGTAAAATATCAGTATATCAAATTTCTATTCAGAAGTACGTATCACAAACTTTCTTAGTTTTGTCTTAAAAATTTTCATATTTTTTTCATCTCTAATATCCTCTGGCAGACTCACAAACAACTTCATCCCACTGTACATCACAGAAGTTTGCGATCTTTTTTCTTTCTGAATGGCACTTTTCTTTCATCTTTTTTTCTTGTACAATGGTCATGTTCATGTTGGTTTTTATTACTAATTCAAATGTATTGTTGTGTCCATTAAGAATTTTGCATATAAATAGAAGTACATTAAATTTAATTATTTATCTAAATTTCATTATTTGTAGACTTTCTAACATCAATTTGATTCTTGTGTATTGATTTCTTTTTAGTATATTTCATAATGCTTTATTTTGGAGTATTGTTAATTTTTTCAATTCTTCTTCATTAGCCAGAATTTAAGTAATAATGAATTGCCTTATTGATACCATAGTCATCCTCGTTGGAACAGAACCCAGAAGTCGGCAATAATATCAACCATAGTGTATAAAAAATTACAGAGTTGAATTAAACCCGTTATAACCCGAGAACTCTAATCCGTTTGGTCTCAGCGGAAGAATGTACCCACTCGCGTATTTTTAAGACACATTTGCACCGCAGATATTGCATCAATTCCTGCGTAATTAAATCCCCTAGTCAAAACGTATTTTTTTACAATAGACGTTGTTATCTATATATTTTTTTAAAATTTCGTTTCGTTCGTCGTTAAATTATTTTGCCAGTATACTTTTTATAAGCAATGAAGGAATCAAGAAACTTCAAATAGTAAAAAACAGAACGATTTGCATAATATTGAATTGTAATAGGAGAACAAAAATAATAAAAATGTTGAATGCCCTAGGACCAAAAACAGTAAATCAAAGAATAATGTATACCTAATTTATTGATGCAAATATTTGAAAGTAAACACGGATTTAATTTAATTTTTAGTGGTTATATACAAATAAATAACTTTTTGTCTCATTATAGTGATTGATCATTCTAGGTAGATGAGAGAAATTTCCTAGATTGGTGTATCAAACTTAATGTGACGTAGGCTGGAGACCTCATTGATCGGACAGGAATGTTTATGTATATTTGTGATAGAATTGAAGGCTGCTAGTTTGTTATTGACTGTTTTGTAGATAGTCATTAGGCCTGTTATTTTCCGTCTTTTTCTAAAGAGATTAGGTGAAAATTTTTGATCGATATGTCAGAGAGTTAAGGGACTTTTTTGTGATTTTTTCTACTCTGATATTGTGAACATCGTAATTAGGATACGATGCTGATGATATTGTATAGTATGCTTAGATAATATCCGCTTATTGCTTACGGAACACAGATATCTTTCTGTATCCGTCGACCATGGAGTGCACTAAGCGGTCTTTTGGTAGGTCAAGTAGTTCCAGGATGGGTGAGGTGAATGCAAGAATACGTTAGGTCGGTAGTCAGGGGGCAGCTTTGCAAAGAAGAATGCCTCGCTTGCCCGCTAGATGGGCTCTTATTGAAAATTCCGGGAAATTGCGCGCGCTCCCTACAGGTCGATTTTTTACTCGTGGCACTTTAATACAAGTATACCTTTTTTATTATTTTTATATATGTATTACTAGCGAACCCGATAGACGTTGTCCTACCCGAACGTTGGTTTTTAAAAATAAAAAATTATAATATCGGGTCCAATTGTGAATCTAAATCATCCAAGGACCCATTCGAACGCACCTAAAAAATTTCATTAAAATAGGCACACCCATTTAGGAGCATTTCAGTGACAAACGTGTACAGAAGAATTATATTTATATATATGTAAAGATAATATAATCATTTTTATTATTACAACATTACTGAGAATGAATGAAATAATCTTATCCACATAATAATATTAACTAGCAGGTGAAGAAAATAAATTTTAGTCAGTAGTGAACAGTACACTTTATTATACAAGTACAATGGATAACCTACCAGAAATTTCGGAAAATTTATGAAATATTTAAATGATAATTATTATTAATGTGATACATTTAAATTAATTTTAAAATGACAACACACTGCGCGATAGCATTTGTCAACTGACGCCAATTGCGTTGTTGTATTACTGTCTAGCGTAAAGCGTAACTTTGTCTCTTTCTCGCAAATACATCGCTTACGCGTAAATTGTCGCATATCGGGTGATGATATACAACACATTCATAAAGTATCGTGATAACATATATATAAAACTTTCAAAAAATGCGTAACTATGTGGTTCTTGGGTGGAATCGATGAACGTCACATTTTGCAAGTGATCACCTTAGCCAGTCTTAAGGCAGGTCGTTAGTCCTGTGGACGCCTAATAAAGACATCCGTACATGTTTTCCCAAATAAAAATTAATGTTACATAAAATTAATAAGAGACAAAAAGTTTGACACAAACTTTTGCATAAACTATGACCATAATTTTTTTTCTACGACTTTTTTCTGCGCAATATTACAAAACTTTCTTAGCATTAAACTCCTAAAAATGATAAAATTCGCAAACTGCCAATCAATTATAGAACACGGCATTATTGCATGGGGAGGAGCAACTATGAGTGCACTCAATCGAAATATTGCAACTCAAAAAATTGCTATAAAAGTAATCCTCAAAACCTCAATTTTAACAAAGACAGATGAAATATTCAACAAATTCGATGTATTCGATATAAAACAAATTTATGCGAATACTACTCTTAAATACACATAAAAACACAAAAATACACAGTTTAAACCAACTCAAGCAATTATTACCACACGGTCAAACAAACTCAATCTACAAATCCCAAGGTTTAAATACCACGTATGGACAAAGCAGCTATAACTATTTTGGACCCAAATTACTTAATTGCGTGCTTGACGAATGAAAACAATCCGGGCTAACCACAATTTACAACCCTAACATAAAATATAACATAAAAAAGTGGATCCGAAACGATGGGAGACATAAAATGGGCACACTTAAACAAACACACTAACACAATATTACCTCATATATATGATATATTTTCTATTATGTTACATTCAACACTTAATTATCTATTTACTATGTTTTGAACCTACACAATATTGTAAAATAGTCTTTACGCAGATATTTCTAGTGACACAGGCAAAGTCCAAACAAAATTTTATACTTAAAATTAAATAGAAATAAATAAACAAATAAACAAAAGACCACATACATGTATGTTTAGCACTCTAGTGTATTTATTTTAAAAAATGGCGCAATTTTTTTGCATTCGTATTAAATCTCCTTTCAAAGTATTCCTTATTTGAAATACAAATTTAAATATACATTAAAACCTCAAAGATCTCGCGAAACGAAAACGTCTCTCAAGCTGATAAAAAATATGTTTGTACGCAAAATATAATATTTCCATTACGGTACAGTTTTGATTGCTTCGTATTCAAAGCGTAGAAAATTATAACAAAGTATTGCGGGACGTTTTCTAACCGTTGGCGAAGTTCTAACGTCCTGCGGGCCTGGTTCTCGACTCGGCCGAGCGGAATTCTCTAGAGAAAATTTACTCTTATTTCCATCGCTTTTGTAAAAAAAAAGGAGCTTTGATTTGCACATTAGGCCGGTCGCACTTTGGATACGAATTATTCGTACGATTATTTTCGTACGTATTGAGCACGCACATTGATTGCTTCTTGCGTTGGTCAGATCAGTTACTTTTCGCATTTCTCCAATAACGTTTGTGCCAAATGAATAATCTGTATCTTCTGGAAAACCCTATTATGGCAGACTTAAATAATGCCAAATTTTATGACAATCTATCTTATAGATTCACAAATGCTGGGGAGAATTGAAGTGCAACGAGAGCTCATTACATTGGAGAAATATTTAAAAGCTTTCTTGTTCGAAGTACTGATTATATCTCACCTTCATTAAACCAAATTATTTAACTTACAGGTATTTTTAGTTCTTAAGAAATTCTCCGCCATGATCTGCGCTGATGGTCACGCAGTTGAATCACTTTGGTCTCACAAACATTTGTGGTCATGCATCAAGTTGACAAATTTTTCAATATCCATAGTACGAAATCGTATAAATTTCCGAACAAATCCGGATCGTATCGGACGTCGAATCTATACGTGCGTACACGCACTACTAAATCGTGTACAGTGTGCGATGTTCAATACTACTTCGAAGGTCAGGAATGTACTTGCGTATTCGTACATATACGTACTACTCAATTTCGTACGAAAACGCATCCATTTTTGAGTTTAGCAATTTGTAGTTTATATCTTCAAGACAAATTACATTTCTTTAATTATTTATAGTTGTCGATTTCATTTCTTTTATTTGCGGTTTTTGTGTTTAGTTTGTACAACTCTATGTTTATTTTTAATAAAATTTAAATAAATTAACTACGTACTTATAACTTATTAATCATATTAATAAGTCGATTGCACATTGTGTACCCATTTATTGATAAAGGCCTAGTAAGCCGAAATTGCCGTCATATTTAAAATAATGCTTTAGGCAACCTCGCAGAACTATATAATAATATTTAATTTATTTTAAATTTCATTGAAGAAAGAGTCTTGAAATTGAAATATTGGCTGTCATTTTAATGGATTAATTTATTTATGCTTGTTGGAATTATATTATATTAATTATATTGTATTATAGGCATCAATAGTATGGCGATTTCAAAAATAATGATTATAAAAATATTTATCGGGATTATGTATACATTATTTTACAGATTAAAAAATATTGAGATTGCATGGAATACATGAAACATTAATTTTAATACTATTTTTAAACTAAGCTAAACAAACGTTTATGCCGTATAAATATGATTTGATAAATACATAGATAGAAGGGAAAAATTATTTTGTGTATTTTTGACGTTTTAAAATTTTTATTATTAGAAATTTTTATTATAAAATAATTTCTTCGTACTTTGTGTAGTTAGGTATAGGTCTTTCCATATATGCTTGCAACTGAGTTAGTGTGGGTAAAGTGCGTAATACGCGCATTGTTTCGTTGTGTTAAGTTAACGGATACAATAGGGGCGTAGCCGTAAACTTAACACAGCGAAACAAAGCGCGTATTACGCACTGTACCCACACTAAGTCAATTGCAAGCTTGTATGAAAAGACCTATAATATATGTGTAATATTTTTTGAATAATCATTTTTAGTATCAGTTGTTTCTATCTACCAGGACGTGAAAGGATCAATTTTAATTTTCGATGATATAAGTGTTGTGACTTTCAAAACCTATCAACCAAAGAGTGTTAAAAAATATTTATTTAATTGAATAAAAATGTGTAGAAACGATGAGACATCATTTTTTAATCACATATTTAAGTGTTTTAGTAATTTATTTATACATAATTGTTTCATTTAAATCCTATCTTGTAATCGACTTTAAAATCCTTCTAAAAAGTGTCCGAACATATTATGTTATTTAAAATATGTAGAAACCATGGTAACGTATTTATTTATCGTATATTTAAAAATTTTAAAAATTTACTTATATTCTTATTTAAAGCCTATCTTGTAGTCTAATTTAAAACCTGTCTAAAAATTGTCAAAAAAATATTTTATTTAAAATATGTAGAACCAAATGACACATTCATTTGTCAGACATATATTAATCTCATTTAAAATCCATCTTTAATTTTAAAACCGACTTATAAGTGTCAAAACATGAGTTTGAAAAAAATATATAGATAGATGCAATGATATAATAAACTACTGTAGATACGTTATAAGCGTGAAATCTTGTCAACTCAAAAGTAAGATAATTGCCTTACTTGCATTCGTTATCGAACGGACCTTCTTTGTGGTCGGGCGCGATGCTACGCGGAAAAAGGAACAGAGTATCGTACACTATTGTAAGAATGAGTATGTTATTTTAGTCACCGTGACTTCAAATTACCTGATTTTTCTGTCTACACGCAGATGAGTGTCGTGATTTGTTGTCTCTTTCAATGCAAAATTTGCTACATATGAAAGCCGGCTAGTATGGGAATAACGTGTCTATATTATAATACGTCAATGGATAGATGTATTCTAGTAGGACATTTATTCGTTAAAAAGTTTTTTAATTCCAATCGTGCGCGGGAATCGAGCCCCTCTTGAGGGGAATGGCAAAACTTTAAAGTGAACACGTGAAAAATATTAAAGCGGAGAATAAAAATCAACATTTCAAATAAAAGGCCTCGGATATTGCCGGCAAAGTTTATCCGTCTTCTGCGAAATTACAATGTCTCATTTTTCTCTTCCAACGTAACAACAGTCGCTCTCGAGGCGCGCCACTGATCACAATCGCCACAAAGACTTTCCGGGAAAACATCACAACTTTATTTCTTTAAAAAAAAATACTTATTTATTTATCGAAAAATAATAACCGTAAAAATTCTGATATATACACCAGGCATACGTCAAGAGTAGAATAGGATATTTGATACCCTTCTGGGGAACCGGAAACAAAACTAACCTAAACAGACTCCAACGACAGCAAAACAAAATACTAAAAATATGATCTGAAAACCGGACACCAACTGAAACTGTATACCGTATAACACAACAATGTAACATCGAAAGCATTACAAAAATCGAAACACTTAAAATCATTCACAAACTAGCAATTGGCGAAATACAAGACGAATACATAAAATTACACAAAATACACGAAAAACAACAACACAACACTAGAATGGCTCAAAACTATCGCATAACACACGCCAAAATAAAAACAGGACAATCCCAACTAATTTGCAATGGATTAAAACTATACAACGACCTGCGACAACAGATCAAACAACTGACCATTGACAAATTCAAAACAGATGTGACAAAAATGCTAAAACTCGGCCAACTGTAAAACAATGACTTTGTATCTAAAAATCATCCATAAACCTTTTAGGTTTCGATTATATTTTAAATAAATAATAAAACATGGATAGAGACTTTACAATCGCATTAGAATTTATTATTTGTTTTATGTGTGTATCGATCATGAAACTATTCCAGTGGTGTAGTTATTCAATATTTCTTAACAGAATTCTAGAATTTGAAGGTTTTTATTTTTTTATTTGACTTATATTAAAGGGAATGAATTTTTCATATTCCATATAAGTTACTGTAATGATAGTCCAACGTTTCACAAAAAATTAATCAGAAATATAGAAAAAAATGCAAACTTTGATGTCGCAGATCTCCATAACTATTGAAATTAGGTCATAATAACTTGAACATTTTCGACTCATAATCAAGACAAGAATATGGCCCTGCGAGGTTATTAATGTTTTCCAAATAACCCAGGTTTTATCGATTTTCGGTTCCTTCAAAAGTTTCGAAACTATATAATTTTGACAGCCGCATTTAATGTAAAATGAATGAATGTTTTTTGTTTTGAAAATGAATATCTAACAATTACGTTGTTTTTGCCAAAAACATCGACAATTACATACCTACACATCGTAATTCAAATAACGGTTCTAATTTTCATTTCAATAACCAATTATTTGTTAGCTTTTGAATCGATGGTTTATGGTTGGCTTTATGGTTGGTACTCCATTCAAAATGGTTGACAATACATTATTTATATTATTGGAACACTAATTTAGCAAGTTAATTAATTTTTGACAGTTTAACGAATGCGCGCGCATTTCGTGGTCTCGCATTTCCGCTACACAATAACTTCCGTTACAATAAAAATTGTATCCACAATGCGTCAAAAGAAGACAACTTCAAAAATTTAAAAAAATCCGCATCAATATGATAGATAGCCTGGAAGAGAAATTATCCGAGGGCGCAACAATAGAACGAAAAAGATCTTGAAGAGTACCACAACTGCGAACGTAAAAATCCTGAAGTAAGCTGTGAATGACGATAATGAAGAAGAATAAAGAATTAAGCAAAATTTTATTTTTAAATGTCTGGCGAAGCCGTTTGTTTCAAAAATCCTAAAAAAAATAGTAACCATAGACATAAAATTTGTCATTTATAAACAGCAATAAATATTTTTGAAAAAACCTGGTACATCTGAGCAAAATACTACAATACATCTATACCCAATACAACGCATTATCTAGTGAATTAAAATCACCAGTAACCAAAAAAATATACTGGAAAAAGCTCTATAAATATATAAACCACTAATGCCTTCTTTCTAATAAGATAAGAATATCTCTATACATTATCAGAATGTCCCTGAATATAATTTTTCTCTTTCTGTATTTTTTGATAAAATATTGATTGTCGATATAATAGTTTCTTATCGTGGTGTACAATGTTGCTCTGCCCGGAATGAGTTTTCATTGGGATAATACATGTTAAGGCGGCACATGTATTATATTAAATAATAATTAATTAATAAAAATAATTTATTTATAAAAACACTTCAATTGATATTTAAAAATAAAAATTCCAAAGCATGAAATGTGTCAATAAATGACGTAATTATAAAACAGAATTCCGTCGACAACTGCGCCATTTATTGGCGCATTTCATACTTTGGAATATTTATTTTTAAATAATAATTAAGGTGTTTTTATTAAAAAAAAAACTAACTTTTATTAAGTGTGTAAATGAATAAATAGAATATACTGTTTAAAATCATATTTTTATAATCAACAAAAAACATAACAATTTCTTGCAAATTTAAAATATTATAACTTTATTAATATTGAATACTTTTCAATTTCCTTAGTACGAATTTTAGATAATGAAGTATACTTTATACATATAAAAAAAAATATTATGCGTGAATATAAATATTCATTAAAAATTAGCGCCGCCTAGGACACTAAAAACGATTTTTTGGCCGCGGCCTGTCGATTAATGCTTATATTTTATTAATTGTTGTAAATAATGTTAATTTTATTACTTTTATATAACAACAAATGTTCTATCTAAATTATTGCCCTAGAGTATAAATTCTGATAGAAATGAATAATACAAACCCCATTTTCGTAATAAATAAAAAATGCCGAAATATGCATTTGCAGTGAATGTCTAGCCTTAACAATAAAAGTCTTTGCAATAATGTATTATAATTATTCAATTAAAAAATACCTGCATTTGAATATAGAAATGATGAGGCGAAATGGAAAAAAAATTGAAGCAAAGCATCGACGAGCGAGAAAAAAAATATGTAATTAAAGGGAAGGTACGTATGTTAAAGAAGAGAAAGGGTGAATTAAGGGTAGAAAAATATGGCATCCGTTTAGCTGTGCCTCCTCCTATGGTAATTTGGCGTAATAGTACGTCCCTAGCCACTCGTGTACAAGTAGGAAGTTTTGAAAGCAAATTTGAGAAAGAAACATCGCCGAATTCTCGCATAATTTATCATTTCGTTTCCCCTGCTTGCTCTTGAAGGGCTGATAATTTGTTTTACGTGTCAGGCTGTCATTCTCAACGGGCGATCGGAGTCATTAACAACCGGGATGCACGGGTGTGGAAGAAACAATGACAGCGTTCGACTGTGTCAATTTATTTTTGTTTACGCGAGGGGGAGGCTATTAAAATGGAGAAGCAAAATGGAAACAATTTTTTCACATAATCTTCTTCGCTTAGACTTGCTTGAACTGAATTCAGTATGTATGTACTTGTATTTTTTCATTTCATCGCGAGATCAAAAAAAATCGAAAAACAGTTTATTTATTTATTGATATTAACGGACATAGTCCAATGAAATATAATACATAACATGAACAATATATTAGGTCCTTACATATGAAATTGGCGTTTTGCCGTACTGGCAAATTTGATCTCAAATATCTTCTCTTTGGTTAGGAATTCCAAATCCAAATTTATACAGCTATTTACTCATGTATTTGTGTTTTGAAAATTATAATTCATTTGTTTTTTCCTCAATTGTTTTTTTCTTTGCGTCACTCAGTTTACAAAATGAAAAACTTGAAATATCGCGTTATTTACGAGTACGAGTTCCACCGTGGCACCAGTGCTCGAAGGATTAATGATGTGTATGGCGACGGTGCCGCAAAAGAAAACACAGTGCGTTTTTGGTTCCAACGTTTTCGTTCTGGAAATTGGACCACACACTGCTTCAATTGGAATGTCTAAGACATCCACCGTACTCTCCGCACCTTGCCCCAACAAATTACCATTTTTTTCGAAATTTGGATAACTTTTTGCAAAGGAAAAAATTCAACTCCGATGGGGCAGTCCAAACCGCCTTCAAAGATTTTATTGATTCCCGTCCGAATGGTTTTTTTAGTAAAGGGATCGATGAACTACCTATGAGATGGCAAAAGTGCATAGATAGCAATGGTACATACTTTGATTAAATAAATATATTATAATAAAAAAAAATCGGCTTTATGTTCCTCCCATACTAAACGCCAATTTCATATGTAAGGACCTAATATAATACATCAGAATAAAAATTATAGCAATCTAAATACAAAAGCAAGGACAAATGAAAATTACTAACAAAATGGAGACAAGGTCTGGACTAGCTAATGAGAGATTGTTTAAATCTGGACAGACTTACACCAAAGAAGTCCAGATCCTGTCTTGAATTTATAAGACGACATAACCGTGACATGGGAGCATGGAATCCATAATTGGTTCTATGATGGCTGAGGAACAACAGTTCATTATTTCTGAGTCTACGGGAAGGGATATTGAATTTTATTTGGTCCAGTAACGAAGGCACATCAGTGTGGCCGTTTAATATTTTGAATATGGTGATTAAGTCAGTGTTTTCTCTACGTTTTTGGAGGTTGTAAATTTTTAACATTGACTCAATTTCACTGTACGAGTAGTCTCCTCTATCCAAGCCCATCATCCATGCGACTTTTCTTAAGAAACGATGTTGCACGGATTTAATGTGACTTGTTTGGTTTGTATAGAAGAGAGACCAAATCACAGAGGCATATTCTAAGATAGGACGGACAAGTGAACCGTAAAGAGTTTTGATCGTGTGAGTATTTGTGAAATACACAGTTAATACTCTCATGGTTTTTAAACTAACTATCTAACCATCACGCCGTTTCAGGAGTAGGCAGAGAAGATTGAACGCCACACTTTTGCTTCGGCCACATTCATACATCTACTCACACAAATTCTACGGTTGTTGCGGCATTTAACAGGGCCATCCTCAAATACCTGTAGTATCTGATCGTGCCAGGTCTTTCGCGGATGCCCTATATTTCTGTTGCCTTCAACACTCGCCTCATATATATTCTTAACCATGCCTTCCTCATTCGTACGTTCCACATGACCAAACCATCTCAGCACTCCTTTCTTCATTCTATCTACCGCACTACAGCCAGCATTACATTCACTTCTAATTTGTTCATTCCTCACTCTATCGACCAAAGATTTTCCACACAAGCGTCTTAGTGACCGCATTCAGTCTACTTTCATTCCTCTTTTCCCAATTCTAGGCTTCATTTCCATACATCAGGGTTGGCACTAGAACGCAATTATGTACCGCCAGTCTTGCTTCCCTTGAGAGATTCTTATTGGCCATAATTGCATTTAAAGCTCAATTAACTTTGTTTCCAGCAGTCACTCTCCTTTCGATGTCATTCTCAGCCTTGCCGTCTCTACTAAACATACTTCCCAAATACACAGACACTTGTTCTAATGGTTTTATGCAAGGACGTAATATTCCCTTTTTGGTTGTTTCGACTATTAGAGATACCATTCACTGCGATGAATTGAAGAAAAAAAAAATATTACATTTATTTTTGACATTTTCAAAAATTTGTAATAAAATGATATCTCAGCATTGTATTTTGAGTAGGTAGATGTGTACCTACTATTTTTTTTCAAATCTAATTTTTAGGTAAGTACCATCATTTCTGATTTTACTAAGTAGGTAACCTACCCATCAAGGCATGGAAGGTATATTTTGTGGCTTTTAAAAACTGTCAATCTAAAAATGTGCAAAAATTAAGCTTCTACACATTTCATTCATATGCATAAAATTTTATCGACGTATTTTTGTTACGTATTTTTCGTCACACATTATCTTCTGTTTGTGCTCTATCCGTTAAATGGACGTTGGCTACTGGGTTGGCTATCTTAATCGTCATAATCCAAGGAACATTTAAGGTGTTTAAGTAGCAATAATTTTTCCGAATTCGCTAATCACGCTTTAGAAATGGATCGTTTATTTGATATTAATAAGGATTTAAAAAATTTTACTTTCAAATTATACAGGATTACAGTTGGATAAATTAGAAGCTTTGGAAATAAGTAAAAATATTTAAAATAAATTGAATATTATATACATTTAGCCAATTCCTCTTAACAAATAGTTATCTTTTAATCTTGTTTTCATATTAGTACTTAATTATTTCTTCATCTCCCATAGAATAGATGTACCCATAAGTAATCTAATATTTTTTGTGGAATGTTTGCTTCAGTCAAGCTCAGTAAAGTGAACGTGTAAAGACGTGTTTTATGCCCAATATTACAATCCGTGGTCTTGTGACATGTGACAATTAAAATAAAACAAATTATTACTCTGTTGTAAAATGGCGGACAATCAACTAACTGAAGAACATTTACATCATTGCATGCTGTTTCATTTTCTATCGGGTGTTAATGCAACGGTTGCAACAAAGAAAATTTGTGATGTGTGTGGAGACGTATTGAAAGTAAATAAGTGCCAAAGTTGGTTTAGATAATTTTTCGATTGTGATTTTGACTTGTCTGATAGCGATCGAAGTGGGCGCCCGGTAGGGTTTGATAATGACGCTTTAAAAATACCTAGAAGCATATTTTTCTTAAAATCTTCCAACAAGATGGCGAAAGTTCCTTGACAACGATGGAGATTAAATCAATTAAAAATAAAATTAAATGTAGTTAAATTCTTTTTCTGTTGCCACGTAAATAATTGATTACTTATGGGTACATCTAATATTTATTTTGTTACTGTATATATTTCGATATGTGGTGAAATGACCGTTGGCCGCGAAACACGTTGATATTTTCAACAAATTAGTGGTGAGAACAAAGTGTATTGTTATTTATTATATATATTTATTGCCAGATATTATTGCTGGAGGCTGGAATCGAGGAGCCAGAAGCCGCAGACGTCCCCGCCTTCGCGCCCATGCTGCAGAGGTCCAACATCGACTGGAACTACAGGACGCAGCCCGAGAAGAAGGCCTGCAGGTCCAGGAGGGAAGGTGGTTGCGGATGGGCCAGGTAGCGATCGTTCAAATTAAAATAATTCTCAAAAAACAAACACTTTTAACCAATCGATTCTGTGTCAGCTTCATACAAAAGTGCATAGCATAAACTTAATATACTTATTATACTAATAAACAATGTGCTGTAGTATACCTTGCGTTGGAACATTACTGAACAGAATGTGCATACTCGATTCACCCTACCCCACTGCGTTCGCAGTCCGGGTATTTGCAAGTGAACTTAGCTATACAGGTTGTACCAGAGATAGCAGCAGAAACTTGGCAGGTAGATTCCTGACTATGTTTTGGGTCTAAAATGTTCAAGCGACCATGGCCTATTGTCAATAGTTATGGAGATATGCAATATCAAATTTTGCATTTTTTCAATATTTCTTACTTATTTTTTGCAAAAAGTTGAATTATCATTACAGTATCTTATGTCGATTATGAAAAATTCATTCGCTTTAATACAAGTGGAATAAAATGATAAAAACCTTTCAAAAATTGAAAATAGTCATTTTTTACAAGGTTTTTATCATTTTATTTAAGTTGTATGGAAGAAAATGAATTTTTCATAATCGATATAAGTTACTGTAATGATAGTTCAACTTTTTGCAAAAAATAAGTCAGAAATATTGAAAAAAAAAATGCAAATTTTGATATTGCGTATCTCCATAACTATTGATATTAGGTCATGGTTGCTTAAACATTTTACACTCATAAAATAGTCAGAAATCTACCGGTCAAGTTTCTGCTGCTAGCTCTGGTACACCCTGTACACTCTGGTACACACTCTTCCCTCTTTGGCGGCATACTTCATAGGATTTCACCCCCAACGCTTATAGAAGTATAACTTCAAAAATGAGATTCAGACCCTATTTTGCAGTTTTGCTTAACGTGCAATTATCCGCTGTTATGTGCAGTTGTCAGTGGCAAATATTCATCATTCGTTAATATTAATCGTACATGAGAATTTCTTGCATCTGTGTACCTACTAACTTTCTCGAAAACGGCTCTAGCGATTTCTATTAAAATCAGATCCATTCAGGTCCAAAAAATTATGGCCAATAAGAATCTGTCAAAGAAAGCAAGACTAGCGGTATATAATGGCGTTCTAGTGCCAACCCTGATGTATGGAAATGAAGCCTGGAAAAGGCAAAGGAGGAATGAAAGTAGAGTGAAAATGCGGTCACTAAGACGATTGTGAGAAAAATCTTTAAACAAATTAGAAGTGAATTTAATGCTGGCTGTAGTGTGGTAGATAGAATAAAGAAAGGAGTTATGAGATGGTTTGGTCATATTGAACGTATGAACGAGGAAAGGATGGTTATATATATATATATATATATATGACGCGAGTGTTGAAGGTAACAGGAATAGAGGGCGTCCGCGAAAGACCTGGCACGGTCAGATACTACGAGTATTTGAGAATGGCCCTATTAAAAGCCTCAACAATCGTAGAACTTTTATGAGAAGATGTATGAATGTGCCCGAAGCAAAAGTGGTTTGCCAGAATAGAAAAGTGTGGCGTTCTATCCTCTTTACCTACTCCTCTGGGGTGATGGTTAGTTAGTTAGTAAACACACATTATAGTATGAATGAACTCACCGTTTCTGTCAACCCAAATGAGCTAGAATCTCTGACATTTTACTTAAATTTCCTTCAGTTTTTCACAAAATGCAAATTAAACTTTAACTGTCACAACAAATAAAATTATCGCGAAATCGTAGTGTATTTGTATCAGCGCGTCAACAGCGTCACCTGGTAGCGATGGCTTCGTTAGCAAGTTTCGGACGCGAGTTACGATTGTGAAAACAGCGCCATCTAGCGTAGCGTTAGTGACATTGTTACATAGAGAATTATATAATTTTGTACTGGTCCGATTCTAGTTTTTTGGACAATTTAGATAAATGGCCTTTTTGATCAGCGTTTTGAAAAATAAGTATACCTACCCTTAGAAGAATCGGGTCCCGAATTCATTTTTAAAGGAAAAAAATAATGTAACTCCATTGAAATGTATTAATTTCCCTAAGTGGATAGTGATCATGACACAGTAAACATGGTATTTTTTGCCTATTATGTAGATCCATAATAACTGAAAATGTAGTGTTTTAAAATAATTGCACCTTTTATGCTTATTAAATGCCCTCTTCACCCCACTAATCAATTCCAAATGAATTTTTTACTCATAAAACTTATTATAGCATTATTATTAGACGGCAAGGCTGAGAATGATATCGAAAGGAGAGTAACTGCGGGAAACAAGGTTAATGGTGCACTAAATGCAATTATGGCCAATAAGAATCTGTCAAAAGAAGCAAGACAAGC
Organism: Agrypnia vestita; assembly: GCA_016648135.1. Lineage (NCBI taxonomy): Eukaryota > Metazoa > Arthropoda > Insecta > Trichoptera > Phryganeidae > Agrypnia > Agrypnia vestita. The sequence continues at coordinate 18,739 of JADDOH010015891.1, read as the reverse complement.
GGTACATAATGGCGTTCTAGTGCCAACCCTTATGTATGGAAGTGAAGCCTAGAATTGGCAAAAGAGAAATGAAAGTAGACTGAATGCGGTTGAAATGCGGTCACTAAGACGCTTGTGTGGAAAATCTTTGGTCGATAGAGTGAGGAATGAACAAATTAGAAGTGAATGCAATGCTGGCTGAATAAAGAAAGGAATGCTGAGATAGTTTGGTCATGTGGAACGTATGAACGAGGAAAGGGTGGTTAAGAAAATATGTGAGGCGAATGTTGAAGGCAACAGGAATAGAGGGCGTCCGCGAAAGACCTGACACGATCAGGTACTTCAAGTATTTGAGGATGGCCCTGTTAAAAGCCGCAACAACCGTAGAACGTGTATGAGAAGATGTATGAATGTGGCCGAAACAAAAGTGGTGTGCCAGGATAGAAGAGTGTGGCGTTCAATCCTCTCTACCTACCCCTGCAGGAAACGGCGTGATGGTTAGTTAGTTAGTTAGAATAATTAATCCTTTAGATAAATTAAAGAAACGTCAATGAGAAAAATGGATATAACCTAATATTTGGTGAAAACACATACCTACCTAATTTATCTTAATTAATTTTTGTTGTTGTCTATTTTTGTAAACGAAAAATTCGTATTTTATTTTATTTTATTAGAGATACTAACAGAATAATGTAATAGGTACATGATATATTATAAAGAATAATACATTATTAATTAAGATTCTGCCCATCATCGCAATTACAAGTGTCTTCGACCTGCTCTAGCATAAACACGCATAATATGTTTATTTTGGAGTATTAATATGATGTGAACATGTAAAAGTATTTAACTAAATAATTGGTTAATGTGTTCTATGGGTTTAGTTTGCCGTCAAGAAAAGGGATATCGTGTAGGAGTGACATAATGATAGGGTGTCTGCAAGAATATCAACATCAATATTAGGGTCAATACAATATGTAATGTGGGTATGTTTACGTATAAATTATATAGTTTTAGAATTAAATATCTTTTGACGACTTATTTGGTATAAATATTTATTTATTTATTATTTATTTTCTTTGCTTGATACATATTCAGGGTGTGCCAGAGCTAGCAGCATAAACTTGGTCAGGAGATTCCTGACTATGTTATAAGTTTAAAATGTTCGAGCAACCATGACCAATAGTTGTGATGATATGCAAAATCAAAGTTTGCATTTTTTTTTTAAATATTTCTCACTTTATTTTTTGTAAAAAGTTGAACTATCATTACAGTAACTCATATCGATTATGAAAAATTTATATGCTTCAATAAAACTTAAATAAAATGGTAAAAACATGCAAGGTTTTTATTATTTTATTCGACTTGTATAAAAGCGAATGAATTTTTCATAATCGATACAAGTTACTGTAATGATAGTTCAACTTTTTTCAAAAAATAAGTAAGAAATATTGAAAAAAAAATGCAAAATTTGATATTGCATATCTCCATAATCCAATATCTAGCGCCATGGTTGCCTGAACATTTTAGACTCATAACATAGGCAGGAATCTACCGGCAAAGTTTCTACTGCTAGCTCTGATATACCTTGTATATATATATATATATTTATTTATGTTTTACGGTATGGTTGCCCTTAACATCTCAGAACTACCAATATTCGAGTATTCTAATTCTAGTATTAAGACGCCGATATCTATGTACGTATACACTACCTAGTTTATCTGCCATGGCATTGAAACTTTTTACTGTAACAGTTTTTGCATTCGGTAATGCATTGCATATATGATTAACAACTTGTTTTTATTCAAACAGACACTCAGGAATGTGTGAAAAGTTGATTTGCGAGTTAGCATATCGACTTTTTTATAAATGAACGTATTAAAAAAATTGTCAAATATCTACTCGTAATACATACGGTATCGTAATAAAACCTGTAAACTAATTTAAATGCAGTATTCAGTATTCAATGCAAATGTGCCAATTATATCCGCATAGACTACCTAAGAGAAAATAAATAAATTTATAATTTTTGCTCCCACGAATTGCATGCACCATTTATTTGATTGTTGGATTTTTAGTTTTTTTTTTTATCACCCGGATATTCAGTTTCTAAGCCGGTTACTTAATTCAATGCACATTTTTGGTCATTTTTTAGAGCAGTTTGGTTAAAAAACGCCTAGAAAGTAAACCGGCAGGTGATTGTGCTATTAAGATTTCTTGTCTTTCTGTAATTGGTGGTTACGTTCAGCGCTGAATTCCTTTGTATATCGACCTTCGAAATCTTTTAACGACTGTGAAATATTTTTTCTCTGAACGAAATTGTTTTACTCTTAAGTATTGTCACGGGATCGTTGCTGAGGGAGGCAAGTGAAGCACTAAAAACAATTCAAACTTTAATTTACTACACAAAAGCACTAATTTAATTTAATCAGAGCACGTACTTTTATTTTATTTTTTTCATATTTATTTATTTTTTGATACTTGTTACATTACATAGATACAAATGCCAAACTGCACAGCAGTTTTACGGTATAGTTGCCTTCAATATTGTTTGACAATAATTTTTATTTTATAATGAATATTATAGTGTAGGTCATTATCTAGTATTGCATGATTTTTTCAAGGGAAACATGATATGTCATTATAAATTAATGTAATATTAGATACATAGCTTTAATATATATTCTTTCAGCTTGTACTTTTTTGAAGCCAATGGAGTTTTTTTGTCTTGCATCATCTCAAAGAATTTTTTATCTAATTTATTAAAGATCCTTGGCACAATATATTCTCTTTTTCTTTCACCATACACGTTGTTAGTGATTGGTATTTTCATTGTTCGTCCTGTCGATCTGGTTGCATAGTTATGGTGCGTGTCAGTGTGTATATTAGTATTATTTATTATTTCTTCTTGAATTATATTATATTTTACTTTTTGGTCATTTGGTAATATTTTGCAAACTTTGAATAATTTAAAATATTAAATATTACTAAAATATTCCACACAGGTACATCTTTAATTCGCTAACTAACTAACTAATCATCACGCTGTTTTCCCGCAGGGGTAGGCAGAGAGGATAGAACACCATATTCTTCTATCTTGGAACAACACTTTTGCTTCGGCTACATGCATACATCTATTCATGCATGCTTTATGATTGTTGAAGGTTTTAACGGGGCCATCATCCAATATTTGTAGTGTCTGATCGTGCCAGGTCTTTCGCGGACGCCTACCATTTCTGCTTCCTTCAACACTCGTCTCGTATATTTTCTTACCATCGTTTCCTCACGACCAAACTATCTCAGCAATCTTATTTTTATTCAATCTACCATGCCCCAGCCATCATTAAATCCATTCGCCTTATACTCTTATCGAACGGAAGGTCGTTTAGCTACGGTACGCACTAGTTATCGTTCGCACGTAAGTACCCACTATAGGCATGTCTCTGGTCAAACGCCTTTCTATGGTCGCTTCTATGCCCCTCGTCAAAATATCAAACAATATCGGTTCGCGATACATCGAGAATGTTCAATTAATTTCCAGCGATTATGGTTTCTTCGAGATTAGTTCAGTTGACTCTAAATTCATGTAGGATGTTTGAAAGAGTAAGTCTGATAACGTGTAGTTACCTACTATTGTTTTAGACACTCGTTTTTAATTTTGTGTAGAGTTATTTTTTCTCCTTTTTCCAAATGAAAATTAATTGCTTTTACATCTGTAAGTATCTCGCAGCATCCTCATCGTTTTTTTTATACTTTATTTTATACAAAATATGCATATATTGTAACACATAATAGTTAGGTACACATTAATCATTTATAAAAAAAATTATGAATATTTTCTTACTGTCACTTTTTTCTTCTATTTTTCTTCAAATTGCTAATTCTCTATAAAATCTAAAATAAAAATATTCTATCAACTCAAATTCAGTCAGCCCATTTCTATTCACTTGGTGGACGAAAACCTTGCAGTTTGAACTAGAATATTTCAGCAAGGTTTATTACATTTTTTTATTGCTTATTATTTTTTATTATTATTATTAATGGTTCATAAACAGAGAGATAAGTGAGTTTAGACGTGTTTCATCAATTAAATGCGAACACAACAAACACAAGGATGCAAAGCATAGTAAGGCATAGAAATAATAACAAAACTACTACAAAATTTATCATCATTAAAATAAAGTAAATCATAAAACAAGAAACTAAAGTGAAGCATAGAACAAAAAAACAAACTAAATAACTACAAAATTTAGCACCGAAAAATGGTTTATATTAAAACGAATAATTTTTCTAAAATTCTTTGTTATTTTTATAATAATCCAAAGTTTTACAGAAGTCAGAAACAAATACAAACATTAACGACGCTTGTCTCCATAACAATTTACATTAGGATCAATATCCTTCATCAACATGTACTCCATAATATGTATCTCCATAACAATTTACATTAGGATCAATATCCTTCATCAACATGTACTCCATAATATGTATCTCCATAACAATTTACATTAGGATCAATATCCTTCATCAACATGTACTCCATAATATGTATCTCCATAACAATTTACATTAGGATCGATATCCTTCATCAACATGTACTTCATAATATGTATCTCCATAACAATTTACATTAGGATCGATATCCTTCATCAACATGTACTTCATAATATGTATCTCCATAAAAATTTACATTAGGATCAATATCCTTCATCAACATGTACTCCATAATATGTACCTCCATAAGAATTAATATTAGGATCAATATCGTTCTTTTCTCGATAATATTCTAGCACCACTGAACAATTTCACCACAGCATTGCATTACTCGACTTATGAATTGAAAGCATCTTCTCTTCTCATCTTCTCTTCCTCCACTTCTACTCTGACTCCTACCTCCTCTCCCTTTTTCCCCGTCCCTCTTCCCATGTTACTATCAACACTCATCTATTTAACTAATTTCTTAATTTATTACGATTATTTTATTTTAATATTGTTTGTTGCTTACTACATCTAATATATTCTCTTAGCTTTCAAATATTCTGTTATCCAACATAGTAATTAATTTATCGTGCCTATAACATCTGTGAATCTTTGTAATCGGTTTATGCAATGTAGACCATTATAATGATTAAAACTGTTGATTCCTTAATAAATAAATAAATAAATATTTTCTACTCATGTTTTAGGCAGGAATCTGTCTACTTGTCAAGTGATGTGGACTAGCTCTGTTACACCCTAAGTAGTTGGCACGCTTACTACATTGATCACACAAAAAATAGTCAAATATCATCTACACACATTACTCAAGTGCGACATTTATTTTTTTCCGGTTACTTACTTACCATCACGCCGTTTCCCCGTGGGGGTAGTCAGAGATGATAGAGCGCCACACTCTTCTGTCCTGACATACAACTCTCGCCTCATCCACATTCAAACATCTTCGCATGCAAGCTCGCCGGTTGTTGAGGCTTCTAACGGGACCATCTTCCAGTATCTGGTTGATCTGGTCACGCCACGTCTTCCGCGGTCGCCTTCTCTTTCTGGCGCCATCAACACTTGCATTTTAAATCTTTCGTACCATTTTTTTCTCGTTCATTCGCTCAACATGCCCAAACCCTCTGAGAGACCATTTTTTAATTCTATTAATTATGCTAAGTTCAGCTTTACCACAGTATACCCAGAACAGTAGTTTGTCTCCGGCCTGTCGGCGAGTCATTAGCCTACTCTTGCATTGACGCTAAGGTTGTCATTTTACTCGTAGCGTCTGAGATTCCGACGCATAAAGTAGACACGAAACCCGAATCAAATTCAATTTCTTTTGATTGTTTAAAAATTGATGTGCCGATTTTAATGTTAATGTGGTCCTTTTTGAACTCTTTGCGAAAGACCTGCTCCATCCTCTCTATATTGGCAACAAAGTCATGAGTAAATTTCGATCTGTCGCATAATTTCTGTCATTAGTATACTTAATTTCTACACTTAAATTGCAAGAACGCTGATTAATATCAACGTAGACTTTTAAAAACTCACAGTCTTTGTGATAATCAACACCTTTTTAGTAAAGCACCACAAACATAAAAAAGGCATTTTTTTCAGGAAGCGCATTTTTTCTAAAGCGGCGGCTGCGAGCGCGAATGGCACCGAAGGCACGGCCCTTACTGCCGCCGCCTTGTGCTCCCATATTCTATGTCGATATGTGCGTCACAGTGCGTGCGTACACGGCGCCGAGCACGCACGCACACACTCTAATGGGTAGCGGCCAGTTTGTATGAAGAAGTATTACTGTTCTTAGCATACTGTGGCTTTACATTCATTTCTAATATCTGCATTCTTTACTCTATCATAAATTGATTTGCCCCACATACGTCTGAGGGATCTCGTCTCCACTGCATTCGTTCCTCTTCTGCCAGGCTTTGAAAAAACGTCTATATTTTTAAATAAATAGTTCTAGTAGGGACAACGGATATTCTGCGATGACAATCTTAACCTGAAACTTCGACAGCGACTGGTCAAATGTTATATATGGTCTGTCCTGCTGTACGGAGTGGAATCGTGGACCCTCAAAGTGAGTAGCATGAACCGGCTGGAGGCGTTCGAAATGTGGATACATCGAAGAATGCTCCGGATACCCTGGACGGATATGGTCAGCAACACAAGAGTTCTTCAAAGAGCTAGAGTGAATAGAGAGTTGCTGACAAATATCAAAATCCGAAAGGTATCGTATTTGGGTCATGTGCTCAGAGGAGAAAAATATAAATGAATTGCTCCACCTGATTCTTATGGCAAGATAGAGGGTCGTAGAGGTGTTGGAAGGAGACAAATTTCCTGGCTCCGCAATATACGCGACTGGATGGGCATAAGAAGTGTTGGAGAGCTGTTTCGTGCTGCCCAAGGGACGCTTTCTCTCGGGTGATAGTCAACGTTGGGGGGACCTGACATGACACCATAAGAAGAAGAAGAAGAAGAAGGGACAACGTAACGGAGCGCCATATTTCCAGTGCAGCACAATCGGCGCACCAGCCGGACCCAGTCACCGAAACGCATTTCTTCTCACCTCGTTATCCATCGCCCGCCAGCAGTCAGATTCGCCCGCGATTAAGCGGTCGCGTTGATCGCAACACTCGGTCGCAAAAAGCGCAGACACTTCCGCAAAAAAATCCGTTAATGCTCCGCTCGCTCTAGTGTTGCGGAACATTCCCGATCGACATTTCGGTCTTGTGCAACCGCTGCGCTTACACAGCCGGGCAATATATCGATTATATCGATTAAACGATCGACACGCTCCGCAAGACTATCGTTGCGCGAACGATGCCACGCCTCGTTAATCGGGCGCCATTAAGGCATTCGTCAAATGTAAGGCTGTCATGAGCGTATTTCGTAGAGAATTATAACATTCAGATAGCGCGCACGAATACGTTTCACCGTTTTAGCGAGCAGATTACGCGTGTTTATTAAAGAATGCTTAAATTCTGTATAAATATACAGGGTTATTTGGAAAAAATTAATAACCTCGCAGGACTATGTTCAAGCTTTAACGACCTAATATCAGTAGTTATGGAGATATGCGGCATCAAAGTTGGTTTTTTTTTTTTCAATATTTCTGACTTATTTTTTGTAAAACGTTGGACTATCATCACAGTAACTTATTTCGATTACGAAAAATTCATTCATTTCAATACAAGTTGAATAAAATGATAAAAACCCTGAAAATTTGCCAATTGGAAGTTTTTATTATTTTATTTGACTTGTAGGTATTAAAGAGAATGAATTTTTCATATTTGATATAAGTTACTGTAATGATAGTCCAACGCTTTACAAAAAATAAGTCAGAAATATTGAGAAAAAAATGTTAACTTTGATGTCGCATATCTCCATAACTATTGATATTAGGTCATTATAGCTTTGACATTTTTGACTCGTAATCAAGGCAGGAATATAATCCTACGATTTTATTATCGTTTTCCGTTATTAATGTTTACCAAATAACCCTGTATAAATGACACTTAAATAACCTAGACATTTTTACATTGACAATTTGCTTTTATTTAAAACAAACTTCGTAATCTCAGTTATGATTATTGAAATAAATCTAATATCCTTAATTGAATCCTATTCCCTTTCTCTTCCATCTTTATGCATAATCATAATTAAACATCCATCATATATTCTTTATCATTTTTTTCTTACAATCTCTATATTACTATTTTCCATATTGTTTGTATGTCATTTTCCTTTGCCCATTTTTTATTTTTTTTGCTCTATTGTTATTTTATATAACGTTTTTATCACTTAATTTATAATATTTCAATTTTACTTCATTTCAATTTATTTTTAATGTACTTTCTTTTTTTCATTTTAATCATTTATTGATTATTTTATAGTTCCTTATCTAATTGTCTTACTAATTTTCCATATTATTCGCATTTCATTTTCATTTGCAAATTTTTTTTGCTCTATTGTTATTTTATATAACGTTATTATCACTTAATTTATAGTATTTAAATTTTACTTAATTTCAATTTATTTTTAGTGTACTTTCTTTTTTCATTTTAATCATTTATTGATTATTTTATAGTTCCTTATCTAATTGTCTTACTTTTTGTTATTTTCCATGAGAATTATATTTGTACATTTTATTATTTAAAGGTTTATCATTTTTTTCTTAGTTTTACCAGCTTCGAGGGAACTTCACTGGTCATACTAAAAGATATTTTTTAGACACTATATTAGTTTTAATTACATTATACTATATCCCAAAATAAACAAAAAAACATCTTTATTGATGTACGGCATCCAATCATGGAATCACTCCTGTAACTCAAATATTAATCAAATCCAAAATCTTCAAACAGTTGTAGTTTAAAAAAGTCGTAAGCCAGCGAGCTTTTGAATTGAGGCACAATCTAAAATTGTTTTGCTCTTCCGCAAACTTCTTCCATTGCACGGATGGTTACTTTTTTATTAATAAAATAATGTTTTAATAACGAATCTTCAAGTAAAGACGTTTCACATGGAAGAAATGAAAGAGGTGTACCTAATTTAAGTTTAACAATTCATAATTTCACCAATAGGTAAATATGGATCGAGGACATTGGAATATGTTGTTTCCAAATTGAAAAATTAATTACCTGGTTCCATACGAAATAGTACGCTTACTCCCTATTTAGAGGTTACAGTCTAGGATAAATAGTTTTGACTTAGAAACCAAATAGTTTATATGGGGGGTATAAAAGCAAAGACAGCAATATCCAAAAAAAATAGAAAACGTTTTGAATGCATTCACTGAGGATTACTAATTTAAAATGTATTTAATTCTAGATTTTATGTACTTATCCCTTCCAAAGTCGTATTTCCTATAAATTTATGGGCTTTGTTTTTATAAAATATTATCCTCGATTTCAGTACATTATAAATTAGAAATTCTCGATGACCGCATTACATTTTTTTTGGATCTTGCTATCTTTGCTTTTATACCCCACATATATGTATTCTTCTATAAAAAAATTATATACACACTGTTATTGTCCCTTTAGTATTAATATTAGTTGTGTTAATTAATTTATAAAATGTGTTGTACCTGACATGCTTTATGGATGTACCTGCAGACAAATTGGATCTAACTTTTACATAATTTTGAAATGAAAAGGTTTTAAGTAAAAAAAAATTTAAAAACAGTTTTTTTTAGAAGAATCTTATAGCTGTACAAAATCATAGCTCTGTATTTCGCACGGAGGGGTTGTGTTTGCGGAGATTTCTAATTTTATTTATTTATTTATTAAGAAATCTTAACAGTTTTTTAAACATATAATGTAAAAGCATAGTGTTCATTTCATAGACCAATTAAAAAGATTCACAGATGTTAAGAACAAAGTTTGATAAGATATTTTCTTATTGTTATGTTAATTATTTTGAACTAATAATGATAGTTATAGATAGTTGATATACATTCAATACCTCTACTCTAGCTCGAGTCTACCGGTGCAAGACCTGTATTCCTTCCGACCTGTATACCTTGTTCGTGTGTATTTATTATCAGCATATTATTGTACCATGTTTATTTTACAGGGGTAAGGTGATGGGAGGCTCCAGTACCATAAACTACATGATCTACGTTCGAGGGAACAGGCAGGACTACGACGAATGGGCAGACGAGGGCAACCCTGGCTGGAATTACGAAGAGGTACCTACTTGGCTAATACATGATTTCTTCTTCTTCTTCCTATTCCGCGTTTTCTTCTTTTTATTTTTCTTCTGCTTCTTCTTCTACTTCTTCTTCTTCTACTTCTTCTTCTTCTACTTCTTCTTCTTCTTCTTCTTCTTCTTCTTCTTCTTCTTCTTCTTCTTCTTCTTCTTCTTCTTCTTCTTCTTCTTCTTCTTCTTCTTCTTCTTCTTCTTCTTCTTCAGCCTTTTTCTCTCATCGTTTACAAGGATGAACGAATTAATGTACATATCGAAATAGAATATGTGAAATAAAAAAGTTTGGAAAAACATAAGGACATCGGATATATATTACTCAAAGCTCAAAGATTCTTCGTAATTAAAAAGCTCATAGCTTTTAAATGAACATGATGAAGGATTTACAAATATAGTCGGAATTTGTCGTAAAATTCAGTTTCAATGCAGAAAAACCGGCGTTCACTAGACACATAATTATTAACTTCTTCAAATATAGCTAAATTATTTTGTGGTGACAATTATAATTTATATAAAATAACTATGTAAACACCACTTTTTTATTGAAAAAAATTCAACATGTTTCGAAGCCAATGGCTTCTTCGTCAGGATAAAAACATAACTATTACATGTTAAATACATGCACATTCTTACATAAATATAGGTATGTAAGTATTAGATAGTACCTATGTAGAAAACCTCTATCTACCGTTGGGTATGTAGAAATACCTTAAATTAAAAACTTTAGCTGTTATATTGGTAGCCTAGCTCACTCACGCAAATATTATTTATCTCATTATTTTTTTTAGCTTTTCAACAGTTGTATATTATCTTAGAACTTGATCTAAGCTATTCACGGTCCAAACAATTATCGGATTTTTTTTCCTTCACAGGTGCTTCCGTATTTCAAGAAATCCGAGAACAACGAAGACGTGGAAGCCCACGACAAGGAATACCACGGCAAAGGAGGATACCAAAATGTTGAACGGTTCCCTTACATTGATGAGAACGTCCTCATGCTGACCGACGCTTGGAAGGAGCACGGCCTGGACATTACCGACTTCAACGCAGAAAGGCAACTAGGCGTGATGATCCTTCAGACGACCTCGATCCACGGAAGAAGGCAGTCCACCAACGGAGCCTTCATCCGACCGATTCGTAACAAAAGGCAGAACCTCGTGATCAGAACTCAAGCGCACGTAACGAGAATTCTGATCGACCCGCACAGCAAAAAGGCGTTCGGAGTAGAATACCTGAAGGATAACAAACTATCCACAGTGTACGCCAAGAAAGAGGTCATCTTATCAGCAGGATCTCTGAACTCTCCAAAAATCCTGATGCTCTCGGGTGTCGGACCAAAACACGCTTTGGAACCTCTAAATATAGACGTGATCAAAGATCTCGCGGTCGGATATAATCTGCAGGACCACGTGACGACAGATTCCCTGCTGCTGATTCTGAACAAGACATCTCTGACGGTTAGCGATAAGGAAAGAGAGGACGAGGTGTACAGGTATTACTACTCCGATAAGAAGAAGGATGGACCACTGGCATCGACCGGCGCTCTGAACTGCAACGTTTTTCTACAAACGCACTTCGAAAATTCTAAAGACGCGCCAGACATCCAGTACCACTTTGATGGTCAAAGCGTTCAAGACTATCTCTCGGCACCCGACACAGCGACGGAAGACAGCGTCGCTTTGCTTTCTTACTACGACGGAATAGCCGTCAGACCGACACTCGTGAGACCAAAGAGCAGAGGATACGTGACCCTCAACAAAACGCACCCAGTTTTTGGTCAGCCGCTTTTGTATCCCAGATACTATACCAAGTATCCTGATTTAGAGGTGATGATCGCTGGTATCAGGATAGCGCAAAAACTAGAAAATACAGAAGCGTTCCAAAAGACTGGATCGATGTATTCGAGATACCCATTGCCTGCTTGCAAAGAGTACAAGTTTGACTCTGACGAGTACTGGGCCTGCTGTCTACAGGAATACACGTCCACAATTTACCATCCGGTGGGAACTTGCAAAATGGGTCCGCATTGGGATGAGAAGGCAGTTGTCGATCACACGCTGAAGGTTTATGGAATCAAGAGTCTTAGAGTCGTCGACGCTTCCATAATGCCAATAATTCCAAGAGGTAATACAAACGCTCCGACGATCATGATCGCAGAAAAGGCAGCGGACATGATCAAACACGAGTGGTTGACCCACTAAGTGATATTTTGAGTGCGGTGTTATTTGAAACAATCTGCTCAATCATTGTTGTTTGTTTAAGAAGTTGCTGTGTTACTCAATACTCAGAAAATATTTTTTCCGCGTGTTTCTTATGTCGCTGCTTAGACGCCATTTTCTAAACAGGACATCACAACATGTCAAAAAAATGTTTTAATCCAATTGTAATCATCTAACACATATATCATTAATTTAACAATCGTGTCGAATTAGAACTTAAATTAAGTTCTGTTTTGTTCCGTCATGCACAATATAAATTATATTATAATTATTGATTAATATAAATTATAGAAGTCACAAACGAAGCTATTTATGTAGGAAACATAATACATGGAAGTCTTTTTAGGGTGCCCGTAGGGCTTGTGACCTGTATGAGCTGGCTTGAGCCACTATACAATACAGTATACCAACTCCATCGTAAGAACAACATCACTTAATCATTTTTTGTTGTATACATGTTCTAAATACGTATTCTTTCAAATATTTGAAGGGAGTATGCTGAAGACACCTACGGTCCTCCATCTAATACAGTCGGTAAGAATAGCTCTTTATTTTTGAAGTGGAATATTAAGCAATATTCTTGAAAAATTCACTTTTCCTATATCAACAGCTTCGTCTCTGTGAGAGTTGTACAATTTATCTTAATTAATAACTATCCCTCTGTGAACAAAATCCAGTACCTAATTATGTTCTCAAAACCTACACACAAAAATATTGTTAAAAAAAATATAAATAATACAATTACCACCTGTTTGAGTTTGTTTGTTTTTTTTTTTACGGAAATCGGAACGATTTCGCTATGAACACATTAATATTCATAAAAGTCTTTATAAAGATTTTATTTCCGCCGATTCGTGGACATGATTTCGAACAAAAGGCGGCAAAAAATAGTGGCTCGGTAAACAAAAATATGGCAGTGTTCGTAAATTACCCAATCCACCGCGTTTAACTTCGTGCACATTTATGCGCGTAAATCCTAAACGAATGGGCGGGAAAAAGCATTCAGTTCGGTAAATTTGGCAGCCGATGAAAAATTAAATATGAACATTGAACGAGGCTGATTTTTCACGGACATTAAAGAAACATCCGATATCACCAGCTCCAAATAACAGGTTTTTTTTTCCTTTACAAAATATTAATGATGTTTGAAGCAGCGGCTTAGTGGTTACGTATTTTAAATAATTAAATTAAAATAACTTTATAAATTCTCTTTTGAGTTTTAAGGGTTCGGTTCATCTTTGAAACAAAAGTATATATCAAGTCTTGTTTTTGTTTCGCTAACCGTCTCATCTTGTGCGAACCAGGCTGAATTGTCACGTGTATTGAGTTCTTGGAATTTAATTACTTGTCAAATTCAGTAAGCTGTTTTATTTTTTATATCCTTTAAACGTTTCTTGGAATTCTAAAATAAATTTAATCTTAAAAAAGAATGTAATATAATCAGTATCTGATTTAAAAGCTCCTTTATCGGAGCTTAAAAGAGACAATCGTGACTTAGTATCAAAGATATTTTCTGTTTCTGTTAAACGATTAAAAATACTGAGTAACTTGTTATTCAAGTGCCTTGAATGTTCTTTGATTCTTGTATTATAATTTAATTCAATTTATTTTGTTAAATCTAAAAAATCAACAGTTACATAATTAAACACTGCGTGTTATTTATAAAGTTACTTCTCTTTAATGATTTTTTTAAAATTCCTTTTTTCTAATTTACATTATTTTTACATCTAAAATGACGTTTAGTGTGTTACAACAAATTGAAGGGAATTGGAAATAGTTTACCGTGGCCAGTCGAAAATTGACTGAGACAAAGAAGAACTTTACAGATTATCTCATGAAGACATAAGGGATGAATCTGAAAGTATAACTTTCTCTAAGGGAAGTTCTCCTTCTGCTCCATCAGATAATAAAAGCCATCGAATTTATCAGTTTGAAGTTTTGTTCTCGGTTCGCTGGTAGTATTAAACCCACTCTCCATTTGATGGTCACCCTTAAATGGATTGGTTTTTGCAATTTAGTTTATTTAACTCACTACAAAATACCTAATCAATAACAAAAAAAATTGATAAATTATTTTTATTTAAATAAGATAATTTCATCTAAGATAATTTATATTTTTACAATAATTAAAGTCATTTTTAATAGCTTAATTCCATAATCAATAACACAAGCAAATAATTATGTTAATTCATAGTTTAATACGTTTACTTTTCGCCATATGATAAAAGTAAAGATGTCTTAGGTATTTACATATCATAATATTCAAATATATAGCCTATTTAATTAAGTATTTGTAACATAATTGCCAACATAATTGTGTAATATTTTGAATTGAAATAAATATCAATGAATGTGTAAACGTTTTTTTTTTGTATGATTTTCCAAGTGTCCTAAAAAATTATTAAATACAAGTAAAATAAAAACTAATCTTCACGAATATAACACCATCAGAGAATCCAATCCCCAAATTGGTCCAGTTTACAATATTGGTGAATTTAAAAACAAACCAAGATTAATATTATTAATTTCGGGGTAGCAAAATTATATCAAGGTCTAACCATGATGTATCTACTCGATGTATTACTATAATCATATTTCTTTAATTGAGCCTATTACACATAATAATACAAGTTATTTGTCAAACTTGTTTTTTAATTATTGAAATGTAAATTGCGTTATTTTCTATTTTTGTCCTTTTTCAAAAAAATGAAGAATAAAGAGAGTATGGGTCTTTTCTAATCGCGAAATTGACCTCAAAATCATCAAAAACGAATCCTGGAATCCCTGGATAATAACTCTTTAACTCTCTAAAACAAATTACCATATATATTTTTTTATTTATTTATTAGGGACATTAACAGGATAATAGGTATATCATACTCTAATAATAAAACTTTATAAATGAAGACTATGCCCATTATCCCAATTACAAGTGTCTTCGGCACGCTCTAGTAACATGTATTTTTACATTTAAGTATATTTTACATGTACATTTATGTGTATTGTATATTTAGTGTTTGAATGTAGTGCGATTAGTATTTAATAAATAATCGATTTAATGTATCTATAGGTTCAGAGCATCGTTTAGAAAAAAAAATCGATAGTAATGATATAGGTAAGCTTGGACATCTACCAAAAATTTATTTTGAACCAATACGTAGAAAATAATCTTCTCCGCCATACAAAATTTAAAAAAAAATCAACATTTTTCAAAGTAAAAACTGACGTTAAAGTTGACAAATACACTCGTTTTGTACGTAAAACCAAACATGAAACAGCTCTTCTGTAAAATTGCTTCTTTATAGATGTCTTAGTTTACCTAGAGACTGTCGATTTGACAGTCTTCACTGAAACGTATGGTTTCAGACCCAAATGGCTCAAACACAACCATCAAGTATATGATATACGTAAGTAAAGCAATTTCCTACCTGCTCGATACTATGTAAAGAACAATTAAGGTAGTATGTTGTCTATCTAATATCGATAGTCTTAAGCCTTTCCATGTCGTGACAGTCTCTTCCAACATGGTGTGATGACATACTCGTATGCCAGGAATTTGAGGACGCGTCATAAGCATGTTGAATAGTGTCTTTGGTGCGTACCGAGTTCCTGTAGTAAGTGCACCTAGCCTTCCATGGGATTCTCGACATCCATCTCCAACACCACATTTGAAATAAATCCTTTGTCTGCCTGTTTCACAAATTCATTTAAAACTAACACACATACAAATGACCTGTGACCTCATTAGGAGGCTCGACGAGATATACAAAGATACGCAAGCAGGTCCGATCTCGGCATATCTTCCCAGACTGTAAATTGTCATCCAATTATCTCCAGCGTGATTATTCACACGCGTCACGTCGGCTGCAGTTATAGTAGGAGTTGTTCCTGCGACCGGCAATTCGAGCTTCCCGTGCAGTCATCTACACAGGTCGTGACTCGAGCAGACATCGCAGAGTGCGCTGATAAGCCGAAATAGTGAGAATCGATTTTGAGGATCTCAGTGCCAACCAGCACCCAGTCCTCGCTCAGCTTAATAATAACAAAAATCTATATCTATAAAACTCAATGTCTGTCTGTCTGTCTGTTCTCTATACAAATCCACACTGTTTGTCTGATTCGATTAAAATTTTGCATACTTATGCTTTGGGACCCGGCGGGTACCATAGGCGATATTTCCTCCCTATTCTCATACCTCTTCCCCTCCCCCTGACATATTTTAAATGCAAATCTGTACCGTTTGACCGATCGGACTCAAAATTTGAAAACTTATTCTTTAGGACTCAGCGGGTAACATAGGCGATATTTCCCTCCTATTCTCATACCTCTTCTTCTCCCCTTGACATATTTTCGAGGTAATCCCGTTTGACCGATCGGACTCAAAATTTTGACATTTATTCTTTAGGACTCGGCGAGTAACATAGGCAATATTTCCCCCCTATTCTTATACCTCTTCCTCTCCCCTGACATATTTTCGATGCAAATGTATACCGTTCGAATCAAAGCTTTGTTTTCCCCACAAATTTATTTTCAATTTAATCCTTAACCCGTGCAACGCCGGGTATGAACAGCTAGTAAATATGTAAGTGTTGAATAACTAATCAACAGTTCTCATGCGAAAACAAATTCACAAAGTAACCATTTTTGTTATTGAGATATGCAATAGCAAATATGTCTATATATAGGTATGTTATATGTCTTCTGTGGACACGTTTTATAAGTTATAATACGTGTCCACGTGTATTATTACTAATAACACGTGAATTCAAGCATTAATTCGTTTATTCTTTAAACAGGTAATACAAGAAGTTAAATTGCTATAGCTTCCTCTTGAAAGTTGTTACGTATTTTATATTTTTTTTAGTTATTCCTGTGAAGCCTGGAATTGGCAAAGGAGGGATGAAAGTAGACTGAATGCGGTAGAAATGCGGTCACTAAGACGCTTGTGTAGAAAATCTTTGGTCGATAGAGTAAAGAATGAACAAATTAGACGTGAATTTAATGCTGGCTGTAGTGTGGTAGATAGAATAAAGAAAGGAGTGCTGAGATGGTTTGGTCATGTGGAACGTATGAACGAGGAAAGGATGGTTAAGAAAATATATGAGGCGAGTGTTGAAGGCAACAGAAATAGAGGACGTCCGCGAACCTGGCATAATCAGATACAACAAGTGTTTGAGGATGGCTCTGTTAAAAGCCTCAACAACCGTAGAACTTGTATGAGAAGATGAATGAATGTGGCAGAAGCAAAATTGGTGTGCCAGGATAGAAGAGTGTGACGTTCAATTCTCTCTGCCTACCACTGCGGGGAAACGGTGTGATGGTCAGTTAGTTAGTTAGTTAGTTAGTAATTATTCCTATACAACTTCATTATACTGTGATAGAATTTCGCGGTCGTGTTTTCATTCTAAAAAGTAATCTCATTTCACGTTTTCATCTTGTGCAGTGGTCTCTTTTGTGTGGGTTTTTTTTAATGTAAAATCAGTTTTATTTTCAAAATAATTGTACTACACGTGTATTTTATTTTACCCGAAATAAATCAACCAGCTTCCTACATTCTTCGCCGAAAAGAGGTAATAGTAAAAATGCGGTGGTGATAAATAACCGCAACCCTGACCTGACCTCGAGGGTAGCAGAGGGCTGAGGGCCCCGCATCGCAAGGGTGCTGGGGCATATCAACACACAAACTCTTATCATAAATTTAGTTTACCATATTAGAGCATTCCCCGTATCTTCAATCTATTGTACAATTGTTGGTCTATAAATCAAACAGACTTATGACAAACGAGCAAGACTTAACTCGATAGTCGAAATGTTTAAAAATCCATTGTTATCAGCTTTTACTGTGTGGTTATTCTCTGTTTAGTAAATTAAACACGAAAATTCACTTGGTTTAAGCTACTATATTTTTCAGAATACTTTTGAGTTTGTTCAAATCTTTCAGAACAGTGCTGAATTTATGTCACAGAGACATTATTAAGCAATTAATGTATATTATAGATATCTCACAGAGACGAAACTGTATTTCTTATGGGAAAGTAGGTATAGAGTCATTTGGGTGTACATAGGACTTACGACCTATCTTATGGTTGGCTTAAGTGATCAACTCATATGTGAAAGCTTTCCACGCAATTTGAACATATATACAACTTCCAAAAAATGAATAAGCATGGTATATTCTATCAAGGGTGGAAATGGCGAATGTTACATTGTGTAAAGTGATCACTTAAGCCAACCATAAGATAGGTCATAAGTCCTATGTACACCCAAATGACTTCTATACCTACTTTCCCATAAGAAATACAGTTTCGTCTCTGTGAGATATCTATAATATACATTAATTCACT